>OY804597.1:31130336-31399336 GCA_963680895.1 Fragum sueziense
GAAAATGCTGATCACCAGCATTTTCACCTTTTGTCTCAATATTTTCTGTGCTATATTGAGCACATTTTACGATTTTACCAATGTCTATTTTGCTGTCTTTAGCAACATTCAGTTTGGACTACCCTGATAATACATTTGTATTTTGTTGTTTGGGAAAGGGTTAAGATGCTTGTCTCTATAGGGTTGTATGCTTTAACTCTGTTATTGTATTGAACTTTTTTCCCTCCTATTGAAGGGGAATTTGGACACAAAGATTCTCTGTAAAATGTATTTGAGCCAGGATCTTTTCACACACCCACCCCCAAGGAAAAAGGTGGGGAAAATATTGATTATTGAGGCAAAAGAAGAAAATGCTGATATTCAACGCTTTCTCCTTTTCTCTTATCTATGTGAGAGAACGAACAGTTGGAGGCCTGGTTTGGATATTGTGGTAGTACTGGTGAGTCATATTTTAAAGAATCCATGGTTAGGTGCTCCAGCCAGCTCGATATTACCATAGCAGTTGAAAACTGTGTTAAACAACAATAAATCAAGCAACCTTTTGCCATGATATTTTCCATGCTATACTGTAAAGAGATCCATAATTAGATGCTCCACTTTCCGCAATATGGCCATTGCTCTTGAAAAAGGCACAAAACTCCACTCCATTCAATCAATGAAACAAACTGTTAATGACTTCTATGCTACTACAAAATTTGCATGCAATCACTTCTACTTCAGACCAGTCAATTTTGTCATGTGGACAAGGGGCAAAATATACTTGACAGTGCAACATTGTTTCATTTTTCTGGGCAATTACACAATAATTCAGGCCTGAAGGATATGGGGACAAATTTGCCTTGGATCAAAGTAAATTAACCTGTTGTACAATGTTGTTCCTTTCCTCCATCGTTTTCCATGCTTTCCCTCATAAAGACACCTTTTGACTTCCTACAAGAAAAAGGCATTAATTGAAAACATTGTGGAAAATGAAAAAAAATGCTTGTGACAAGCAATTTCTTCATTTCCCACAATGTTTTCTGCATAGAAAGGCCATAGAATTAATGTAAAATTTCAGTCACTTTAAATTGTCATCTGCAACATTTGGAATTTGGACCAATCTAAATTTTTGTCTTTTTGGTAATGGCTTAACCTTAGTTTTGAAAACGATAAAATATCAATTTAATTAAAGACATTGCATGTTAACAACAAAGCAAATGTAAAGGAGAAAAGAAGAAAAAATTGAGATCTATGGTGTTGAAATTTGCATGAATAGAATAATCAATATGGGTTAGATTTGGTACAGACTGCAGCTTAGACTTGTAACACAGGGATTGCAGGTTTGATCCCCCAACTCTCCATTCTTTCAGATGAGACTGAGGTCCTGAATCCATATGATGTTGGGATGTAAAACACCATTCAACCCAATCTGTTCTTTTCTCTTAATTAGTGGTATCCACACCTTTCTATTGTAGGAACATCAAAATCATTGATTACTTGGAAAAGGGTTAACACAATTCATGTTTTCAAAGGTTGAGATGAAAAAAAAGATACCAAAGGAAATAACTAAGAGTATCAACTTGGAAGAGTTTGCAGCATAATTTTTGAAATCTAATTGATTGTCTCCCTTGAATAGGTTTATAGAAGATAGCAAGGGTAGTCTCCCTTTGATAAATGAATTGTAATGGACTGACAGATATTTTGCCTACTGTAAACCTGCCATGGTTAAGATGTTATTGTTGGTAGTTCATTTTAGCTTAAATATGGGAAAAGGCATGAGGCATTATTAGAGAAATACTATGGATCTAAGTCAGTTAATGTATGATGTACAGTGTGATCAAATTCTGGCCGCGGCCATGGCGCAGTTGGAAGCTCATCTGCCTCTCATTCAAAAGGTTCTGAATTTGATATCCGGTCGCGTCAAATACCCTTATTGACAAAAATGTCACCCATCAATGGTTTGATATCGTGAACCTATGTGGGGGAGCAGCTGGGGGCTCAGTAAGGGTGTTGTGGTAGTACTGGTATGGGAAACGCCAGGAATCCATGGTTAGGTGCTCCAGCCGCCGCAATATGACTATAGTTTTTGAAAATGGCGTAAAACCCCAATAAACAAATAAAACGATCAAATTCTAAATGTGCTCCTAATCATTCTGCATTTGCATGAAGAAAATGTAAGCAAGCGGCACATAATCATGATCAGATTGCACATTGAGTAAATCCTTTCCTAAACGGCAAAATTTTAGGGTTTTCCGATTTGAAAGCTGCTGAAGATGTCAAAATTAGTGTCTAAAAAGATAAGATTTGTGTAAAATATAGCAGAGAAAATATTGAGACAAAAGGAGAAACTGCTGTTATCAGCAGTTTCTTCTTTTGTCTCAATGTTTTCCAAAGCCTTTTTGATTAGGGGCGTCAAAACCAGGTCTTGTTTGGGAGAGGATTAAAGCTGACTTTGGTTTTGAAGCTTAACATACAGATATTCCCTATGAAGTTTATGTATTTGGTTAACCCATAACCAGATGTCAAAATATTAGACAATTTGAAGTGAATGAATTCCAGATTTTTGCATCTTTTTGGTTTGAAAATTTTGTGGGAAATGAAAAAAAAAATGACTGTTGCAAGCAATTTCTTCATTTGTCTGAATGTTTTCAAAAGCCTATATCTTGTGGAAGATCAAAAAGTGTCATTATGTCGGAATCAGTTAAAAATGATAAAAAGACAATTTGTAAATGATAATGAATTTTTGTAGGCATATTTTGTCTGTTATTGCAGAACCTTGTAACTCTAGCTTTAATAAGGCTGGAGTTACAAGGTTTTGCAATAACATCGACGATTTGTTCAAATGACAAAAACTGCTGTGTCATTGCCTGTTACTAGTAGTCATTTTTTACACCTCATATTTTATCTTCTGTATTATTATATCTAACCCTTTCCTTAATAACAACAAAACAAAATAGAATGATCCAATTCAAAGGTGTTGCAGAATCAGAATCGAAACAAGTAAGAATATTTTTACGATTTGCAAAGTAAAAAAATTGGGAGAAATGAAGAAAATTGGAGAGATTATCAGCATATTGTTCTTTTCTCTCCGTGTTTTCTAAAGATCTGTTTACTGCTGACATTGAAATAAAGGCTTGTTTGGTATTGGATGAAAAAACCCAATTTTTGTGACAATCAATACAAAAATATCTCGGCATTTATCATTAATGACATGTAATTCATGTTAAGAATGTGATTAGTGTCTCATGCAAAATGTCATTTTGTTTTATTGCAACAGATGATATTATTACCTTTTTCCATATTACAAAATTCTGAATCACTGCAAATTCAAAGATGAAACAGACTACAAAGCCATTGTTACTGAAAAAGTCAAATATTTATGTTATGTCATGAAAAATGTTGAAAGAAAAGACGTAAATGCTGATGGATCTTTTGTCAAGAGGTGCAGAGTGTTGGCCATGCAATTATAGAGATTCTGAGTTTGTTTCCTGGTAATTGAGTGAGTTTGGGCTTTCATTGGCCATTATGGTTGGTGCAAGTAGTAGTACTTGTGCACTCATAGATCCCAGGTAGCAGAATTTAGAGGGATTAATCAAAGTTTAACCCTGACACAAACAATGACAATATGTCTTATGGCATGTAATAGAAAAGTGTTTGGAAAACATTTAGGCATAAGAAGATGTGCATCAGTTAAAAGTTTTATTGGTAAGAAAGGTACAACATATTTTGATCATGAATTATATGCATTTTTTATGCCCCACAGAAGCAGTTTTTCATTCCCCAAAATTTATTCTACTGAGAAAGACAAGAAATGTTTAATTTCGTTCACTTGAAATCATTCACTTGAAATTGGGCTAGGCAGAAATTTTGCTGCCTGGAAATGGGTCAATGTTTACCTTCAATTATTATGTAAATTGCTTAACAGGTGCTACTATAAAGTCGACTGGGGTGAAACCACAAGTTTTAGTAGCTTTGAATGAGAATTTAATTTGATTTTGGCTCATTTTGAATGGTAGTGGTGTTACTCCTACTGGGTAACCCCTCTTATTTAGCGGCAGTCAATCTTGTCTATCAATGTTCCATACTGTTTAAAAAAATATCTCTGCTTTTCAACAAAAACCTTGTAACTGCAGCTTGTTTTAAGCTGCAGTTACAAGGTTTTTGTTGAAATGCAATGATATATCTGTTCAAATCCTTTCCCAAACATCAAAATTTGTTCAACCTGAATATAAGTGCAAACATTGAAATGATTAATGTCAAATGTAGAAAGATATGTGCGTGATTGCACAGGAAATATTGAGGAAAAAAGAGAAATAGCTGATTACCAACCATTTCATCTTTACTCTATGTTTTTCTCTATTTGTACTTCTAGGCATGTCGAAAACATTTCTTGCAGGCTGTCAACCAATTCCTATTTTCCTATAAAACTCCTATATTTTGGGTCCAGTTCCTATATTTTCAAGCACCTCCTATATTCCTATAATTCTCCTATATTTTGAAAATATTTCCTATATTTTTGGGTAAAATTATTGTCGATGAATGATAAGATAGAAAATATTGCTATGATACTGCTCTTTGCTTCTTTATTCTTCAGGTAAGAGAATCTCTGTCTTCCATGATTATAGCATTAATATCCTGTATAATGTTTTAGTGCTTTTCATCTGTTCATCATCACTGATTTGTTTACATACAAGGCTATTGAATAGGACACAAGATTTAAAGGTGCACATTAAACAGATGATGAGGATCATGAAGATGCTGTATAGTAGCTATGTTCTGAATTGTGATGCTGTGGAACTGATATGATTACTTTATAAGCTCACCTTAGCATTAAGAGCTGAGGGTGAGGTATTGTGTTCACTCGCCATCCACTCTATTATTTTACTGCCACTGCCTGGATTGGCTATGTAAACCGCTAACGGTATAGAATTCATCAGAATTGAGTACCTTTAGTCAGTAAAATGTAGGGGTGCATCCATTGTCTGCCTGTCTGTCCACATTTAGAAAATAATCTTCTTCCATACAGACTAGAGTTTGGGAATTTCGTCCCTTGACAGCCAGAAGTGGCTATCAGCAGTAAAAATTTAACTGCTGATAGCCACTTCTGGCTGTCAAGGGACGAAATTTTTGTATGTAGAATCTAAAGGCCCTTTTACCAAAATTGCTTTAAATTATATTGGTACAATGAAATTTTACACTATGTTGTGGGTTACCAAATGTCATGTAGACACAAACAAGGAAATCTTGTACAGTCTTCTTCTCTAAAACCATTTGGTTTCGGGCTTTGAAATTTGGTCTGTGAAATTGTCTTATAGCCCCCCCCCCCACCCCGCAAAATACTTCCAATTATCAATGGGTATGTTGCTATGAAAATTAGCCCTGTGTTGTTAGTATCAGATTTCATATAGGGACAAAAAAAGAAATCTAGGCAAAATTTTATTTCTGAATAGTTTGGCCTAGGGCTCTGAAATTTGATGTGTTGAATTGTCTACAATCCCTCTGCCAAAATACTTTTAATTATTGTGCTGCAATTAAATTGCGTCATATGTTGTGAAATATATTCCATATGGAGACAAAGGAGCAAATCTTCAACAATCTTCTAATGCATAAATGTTTGACCTACTACTTTGAAATTTGGTGTGTTGAATTGTCTTATGGCCTTCTATCCTTAGTCAGAGATCTTTTATTAAAATTGTGTATGTACCATGGCATCATTACTCTCTAGTCTCTACCAAAATTCTTTGTGTTTTCCTGCAACAAAAATTGTCTAGAAGTTATCTGTCTGGGATGAGACAGGAGGTATCGGACATAATACAATCTCCTCTAAGCCTCAAGTATTCTCTAAGGTGTGCGATATAGGGCCATGTTGACTCTCTTGTCTAGATTGAACTCAAAGACATTACATACAACAAACTAGATTGGGTAAGAACTGTTAGTATAACACAAAGGCCATGGCTGTAAGATCTTTTTTGCTAAATATGTATTTATAAGTAATGAGATTTAAAGCCAAAAATGGGCTCAGAAGGCATTCTAATTGCTTCAACAGACATCTGGATTTTCAAAATTTTCTTGGGGGAGGACCCCCCTGTTCAGAAATGTTGTCTCTTGTTTGCTCTCCCACATTTGTACCTTTTGCGCTTGTTTTAATCAGCTATTTAGTGTTGTGCCGCTTTAAAAAAAGTATGACAGTCCCTGTAAGTGTTAGAGATGAAAAAACTTTACTTAAAAAACTCCTATAATTTGACTCGAAATTGGATAAAAGCTCCTATTTTTCTTGAAAAATATTCCTATTAAAACTCCTATATTTTTTAGAAGACCTGGTTGACAGCCTGTTCTTGTTTTGGAAGGTGTTAAACCTAAATGTCATGCTGATTTGGAACAAGCATAAAAGATAGGCAACTATCAGTTTGCATCTTTGTGCAGAATGATCTTGTTAGAAAAATGCCAGGATGTTAAAAAAGCTGTTAAAAAGTTATTGAAGATCAACCAATATTTTGGTTGATCTTCAATAACTTTTTTATCAGCTGACTTTTAAAAAAAATCCCCCAGGTCCATCTAATGTGTGAAATCTGTCCACCTTATCTGTTCCAAACAATTCAAATCGGTCTGGCATTAACAAAATTATTGAAGATTTTCTGAAATTATTGTATCAAATGATAATCCTCTGTGTATAGGGCTAAGCTGTAGTTTGGACATTTTGGCCGTCCATTAATGCTTATATGAATAGAATACATAAAACTGTCAGGAGGTGATCTCAATTAAGTTTTTGTGAAGATGATACCGCCAACTTTTTATGCAAATTAGATAAAACTTCACAAAAGTAATACTCTTTTTCAAACCTTTCCCAATCAAGACCTAGTTATAAGGTCTGTAAAAGAGAAGACTTAATGGAAACACATTTAGGCCAAAGAAGAAAGTGTTGATTTGCATTTTGACATAAACACAATGGCTGGAGCACCTAAGCATGGATTCCTGTGTATACCCTCACCTGAGAATTGCCTTAATAATATCCAATCTGAGCCTCCAGCTGCTCTCCCACTCATGATTCACATCCATTGGCGTGATTGTGGGTTCTAACCTAGGCCCCTGGATTGAGACTATGATGTTATCAACTGAGCTATCCAGGCTCAGTCTTATCGCTCAGAAAACTACAGGTGAGAGAAATATCTGCAATCGATGGTTTAGGAGTTCCTTCCGTCACAATATGATTGAAATAATGTTGAACTTGGCAATAAATCACATTCAATCTTTATCTTTTTTAAACGGTTGATCAATGGTCATTTCTATAAAAGTTTTTAAAAGAAGTTGTGGGAATATTTTGATTTGATTGAGTACAGATTCATGGTTAATATTAACAGAAAAGGATGTAAAAAATAAGTGAGGTTCACTCAACCAGCAAGGGATATACGCCTTAACATGAAAATAGGTAAAAAATAGAACATTTTCCTTGTGGTTATGTTGACGAAAGTATGTGGCGTATTTAATATATGTATGGTGTATAAGATATATACCATACACTACACATGAGTTTGTTTTGGTGGGAAAGACACTTTCATTGTCGTAAAAGAGGACATCTTTTTTGTGTGGAAAAATGAGGTTTGCCCATGCTTATATTGGTGATTAAAAGTGACCTTATTGATTCGATCAGTATTATGATTGTATAAAATGCTAAAAGAAGTTGAAAATTTTGGTGAAAAGCAAATGATTTGATTTGGATTTGCCAACAATAAAGATGAAGCGACAAAAATTGCTTGGATCTGAGAGATGGGTGTCGTTCAAGAGGAGATGTAGAGGTATGAAGAATTTTCGCCAAAAATTATTTTAATGAATTGTTATTTGGTTTGTCTTTGACAGCTTACCTTATCAAAGAATTTGGTTTATTAGTTTCTGGACAAGGATATTGTGGTATAGGTCACTGTAAATGACCTGGCATAGCATCTTTAGCTACTCCTTATTTTTCTTAGGCATTTATCTTGCGGCGCATCAAAAAGGGTCAATATGTTGGAATGGGTCACAACAGTGGTCATTTGTTGATCAAAATGATCATAATTATGATACTTTGATTGACAATGGGTATCATTCAATACCGTAATTATTCTAATAAACGCCCATATTCTAATAAACGCCCAACCCCCCCAAATCTCGGCTGAAAATCTGCTTATATTTACAACAATTTTAGCGAAAAAGGGTGATTCTAATAAACGCCCATCCCCCGATTCCGGATTAAAATAATGAAAGTCATAAACAAAAATCATTTCCAAAAGCAATCAAAAAGGGAATGTCCAGTCCTTGATATGTTTGTAATGAAGGGATTTCATTGGAAAAGTCATATTTTCCAGTCCTTATAACAAAGTATTATGAATTTGACTTGCAGAACTTCGAATCCATGAATTGACACTTGATTTGCATATTTTGACTTACAAAATTAGAATACCTCTAATAAATGCCCACCCCCTACTTTTTCATCGACCACGTTTGTAATAAATGCTCGGGCGTTTATTGGAATAATTACGGTATTCATGAACTTTGTAGCAAAGCTTCATTTTGATAAAGTTGAAATACCTCTTTGGAAACTTTTTACTCAATTTTCCATGACAAAGTTAAATGTAGTTAATGTGAAAGTGATGTAATGCATTGTACCTTGCTCATCTGCTATATGATAGGGTACTTTGTCATCCGAGATGATTGTATGAGTGAAATATATATAGAGAATAGATGGTTCATGTCTTGGATGGGTCAAGTTTATTTGGCAAGGCGAAGGAATTTATCTGGCGAACCGAAGGTGAGCCTGATAATTCCGCAGCTGAGCCAAATAAACTTGACCCATCCAAGACAGGAAACATCTATTCTATTTATCCTGTTACAACCTTAAAACGATTTAGAATTACAGAAACATATTCATTATAAGCCATTGAAATCAATCAATTATTTTTTTTACCAGCGATGTCATCTTTTCAAAATGTTTGAATGCGTAAACGTTTGATGAGCGTCAGAAAGTAATCTGCGTGTAAAATATCCTTTCCCATCAACATTTTATAATTTTATCGAGGTAAAAACAAGCAATTTATATTTAAATTTTCAAATATGATAACCATGCAGTGTAAATTCAAATAACAAAGAACTAGAAGGTGACTCGAGTCGACGACTCTGTCTTGACCTGGCCACTTTGTGTGTGGATAGGGATTGGAAGGATCCGTATCGCTTTTAACAAAAACAGATTCAACGTTTAAATTAAAACTCGAAAAGGTCAAACTGTAAAAAGAACATGAAGCGCCTACCACAAATCACTCAGTTCAGCTATTCGTCCCAACTTTAATTTCCTCAGTCCTGGATTTAGCTGTAAAATTTAACGTGTTTTGCACTTTCTCCGATGTCGTCCATTTTTAGACAGTCTCCAACGAAGCAAGCTTGTGTTGTGCGTGGCAATGAAGACATTATTTCAAAATAACGATAGCCTGACGTGTAAAAACAGGTACTACAGATGTTTTGAAATACGATAACATACCATCGATCTCTCCTCCACCTGTAAATCCAAACCCTTCCTTGTTTTTCCTGCACTGTCTTGTTGTAAACAAACATCGCTTCGATTCCCAGACAACAACGGGTGTCATCTAAACTTTGATCTACGTCATCGATTTCTAAGATTTAGGTCAAAATTCCAGGGGCGGATTCCGTTAGTGGGGCATTTAGTCCAAATATTTAGACAAGGGAATGGAAAAGTTTCATTTGTGCTTTTTATTTCTCGTTTTCTGTGGACCACTTGCCTCGGATTACGAGTAAACCTAAACTTGGAGTTTTTTGTAATTTCGGGGCCAGAATGTTTGTTAAATACGCAGAATTATTTGATTGGGATGATTTTTGCTATTCAAAAGAGACGCCTTTGCGAACAACTTGTGTAAGTTTTGTTATAAAAACGGGGATTTCGAGATCGACGCCAATCGGACAAGATTGAAAGTAGTTTCGGCAGACCACGTGATCATGTAGCATAATAAAGCATGTCACGTGATCAGGGGGTATGATAAAGCTAAGTTTATCATACCCCCTGTTATCGGGCAGAATATTTAGCTAGTGACAGGATAAATATCAGAAGTGTCATGCAACATTTATTAGACGGGCTTATTTGGACAACGGCTTATATGGACAACATTTGTAACTAAATGAATTTTATCCATTCCCAAAACAAGACCTTGTAATGGGCAAATTCTGCTCAAATAGTGTAAAAGTGATGTAAAATCATTGTACCTCGCTTATCTGCCATATGATAGTAACACTGGTGGTGAACTCTACCAAAACAAGGGAAGTTTTTTCGCGATCAATGTATTCCGTCGGTGTTGTTGTAAAATATAGTAACTACGGCTTTTACAGATTTTATAACAACACCGACAGTTTGTCAATACCAGGGCTTTTTCTCCTTCTTTAGTAGAGGCCGATCTTCGGTGACTTCACAATCAGCAGTTTCTTCTTTTGTTTCAATGTTTTCCCGAGCTTTTTCTATTACAGACATCAAAACCAGGTCTTGTTTGGGAAAGGGTTAAGTTTGAGAATATTCTCAAAATTAAGAGAACAAAAATGTATCAATGATTTTGCAATGATTAATTAAAAAATATCTTTTGAACATGATTTAATTAACCATTAATAAATTTACTTGTAATTGCTTAATTAACATGGAATTTAATTAAAGTAACCTCATGAATATCTGATTTTATGGCACTTTGGGAAATTGTGTTGTTTATTAACTTCCCACACACATAACAGCTAAGGTCATAGATATAGAGATCGAGGGGAAACTCCCAAACAAGTCCTAGTTTTGACATTCTTTAAATACAAAAGGCTTGGGAAAATTTTGAGACAAAAGATGAAAATGCAGATAATCAGCATTCTCTCCTTTTGTCTCATTATTTCCTATTAGCTACAACATACACATTTCTTCTTTTAATATCAATTATATTGTCATCTGCAACTTCTTTCTTACGGGATCACCCTAAATTTCTTTCGGTTTGGGAAAGTGGCTAATTTAGTCTCATCAGAAAGACTGGAGTGGTAGGGGTCTTAGGCTCGAACCATCAACTAAAGCAGCTATGTAAAGATTCCAATGTGTTACGACTGTACAACAGCTGCTCTACAGAGAATAAGGTTGATAACAGTAAAAAAAAAAACTGAAGAAAATTCTGATAACAAACATTTTCTCTTTTTCACTAAATGACTTCAATACTACTATAGATATAGACACATTTTCAGCATTTCTTAACTTTGCATTCTTATCCGCAATAGCCTTGAGGGGCGGAGGTAGTGCAGTGGTAACGCACTGGACTTGAAACACAGGGATCACTAATTTGATCCCCTGCTTTTCCAGTCTTTCAGATGAGAGTTTAAACTGAGTTCCTGTCTCCATATGAACTTAGTAGTTGAATTGGACATAAAACTCGAATCAATCTGCAATAGTCTTGGGCCAATCTTAGTTTTGGTTGTTTGATAAAGGATTGAATTTGTCACTAGAATATTCGGAGGGGTTTAATGAGGGATTTAACAAAGTATATATTATATGAGACTGAGTTTGAATATCATTAGAATTTTAATTAGATGTTTGGACAGGATGACCCGCTGTGGCTAGACAATATAACACCATGCTTATTCATGATAGGATGTTTAACCCTTTCCCAAACAAGAACTGGCCCCGGTTTCTCGAAAAAACTTTAGTATATTCTCATGAGAACATGCTCAACTTCAAAGGGATACTCTCCAACGTTGAAGGGTATTCGATTGAAGTTCACATGGATTTCGTGCGATTTGAGCACGGTGCTCAGATTTGAGCATGAGAACATACTTAAGTTTTTTCGAGAAACCAGGGCCAGGTTTTGACGTATTTAGATAATGAATACAAAAAGCTTTTGAAAACATTAAAGCAAAAGAAGAAAATGCTGATAATCAGCATTTTCTCCCTTTACCTCAATATTTTCTTAGCTTTGTTTATGCAAATTTTGTTTTTGTCAATGTAGATTTTGTTGTCTTAAGTAGCTTTCAATTTGGACCCCCACCCCCTTATATTTTGCTGCTCCCAGACTGCAAGCCTATCAGGGCCTGTAAAATTACTTTACTTTAAATTTGTTAATATTATGCCTTAATATGTATTACAATGTCTATTTTCAGGTGGTCTTGACAAAGGTGTTCGTCCCCACATATCTAACTTGAGACCTGGGGGATTAGCCCATAGGTAGGTGGTATTCCTAACTCTTTCCCCAAACTGGCGAAAATTGGACTGGTCCAATTTAAAGCTGCCACAGAGTAGAAATTAAATGTTATTAACAATTAATTCAGAAAATATATAGAAGCAAAAGGAGACAATGCTGGTTACCAGCATTTTCTTCTTTTGCCTCTATGTTGTCTAAAGGCATTTCTCTCAGGGACATCACAAAGAGGTTTTGTTTGGGAAAGGGTAAAATTAAGGCTTTCACAACAAAACAAGCCACTGTTCTACCCTTGATATAAAGCATTGAGGGAAAAGGAGGAAATGTCATTAATCATCTTTCTTGCCTTTTCAGTCGAAGCTTTATGTACTTTAATGGTCAGATATTCTTCATTTTGTAAAATTAATATAACCATCAACACCTATGAATTTGGACAAGCCTGAAATTCTTTGGTTTAAGATAGGGTTGAGAATGTTTTACTCTTCCATTTTTGGTCACCATTTACTAAACCATACACTTCTACCTATGGAACCAACGGTCTTGTCCAATAAGGCATAATCTGCAAGATTTTGCAATCCAGTAGTTAGCTCTTTTTTCCAAAATATGAAAAATCTTGTTAAGACATTCCTCACATAATGATGCTTTTTGGCGCGCCACAGGATATATGCCTAGGAAAACATTGTGGGAATTGAAGAAATAGCTTGTGACAAGCAATTTCTTCGTTTCCCACTATGTTTTCTACCCAGAAAGAACAAAAAATGTAAAATTCCAATATTTCCAAATTGTAGTCGGCAATTAAATGAAATTTTGACAGGTTTGATATTAGGTCTTCTGGTAATGGGTTAAAATTTCCAATGACATTAAAAAAAACATGTGTTTTACAATGTGTCCATGGTTAGGTACAATAGTCCCAGCCGAAAATGACAGTGACGTAGGCTGATGTTTACTGCTGCAAAACCAATCAATTAGTCTGATTATATATAATGCACCGTTACAAATACAAACAGAGTTGATTGGTTGTCAAGTAGTAAACATTAGCCCTCGTCACTGTCATTTTCGGCCGGTACTATTGTAGGCCTTGGCATTACAAATGTACATTGTAAATACAATTTCAGGTCTGACAGTTTACAAGTTGGAGATGTCTTGTTGTCTGTGAATGGGATCCGAACCAGCAACATGAAACACGATGAGATTATAAATCTGCTGAAAAACGCTGATGAAAATGTTAGACTAGAGATTGAATATGATCTACCTGACATAGGTATGTAACAATTTATAGTTTGTTATGTAACATGTAACAGTGTGTTGTCCGTGAACAAGATCCGAACCAGCAACACTAAATAAGATGAAATGATAAATTTACTGAAAAATGCTGAAGAAAATGTCAGACTAGAAATTGAATATTATCTACCTGATATAGGTATTGTGACGATTTGTAAAGTAACCACTTGTATTGATAGAAATTATTTTATTTTCTACTGGAACAAAGATGAAAATGTTAGACTAAAGGCCTGGTCACATACGATATCGCGGCCGTTCCGCGGCCGTATCACGGCTAAAATAAACCACCCGTGGAATGGACGCTGTTGGACGCGATGCGGCAGTGATACGGCCGTGCTATGGCAGTGGTATGGACGTGGTAGGACGCGGAATGAAATCGAAATTATTTTAGACGTAAAATTTTTTGAACTGCACAAAAATGTTATCGCGGCCAAACCACGGCTGACAGACGCGATGAGGCAGTGGAACGGACGCGGAATGGCCGTGGAATGGCCGCAGAATGGACGCGGTAGGCAGTGCTCCGGCAGTGCTATGGACGCGTTAAGACGCGGAAGTTAAAATGTATTGAATATCGCTAGAATCAGCTACTCTTGCATCTCTTTGCGGGCAAAGTCTTAACTGGGAGCAGCAGTAACAGGAAAATGGGCCCATCCCTGCACTGACTTGGGATATTTTTTAAAGATCCTTACATCTTTTTTGCCAGCTTGCTTGACAACTTTTCTGTTTTACCATGATAAGCTTTGAAAAGATATCTAAATTTTCTGTAAACTGTAAAGACTAGTCGTGTTCGACTGCCTTGGTGCTAGTTGCCTTACTAGCAATCAAATCAACTCGGTGGCTTATGCTATGTTCCCTTTGCCGATCAAATTAAGTCGATTAAATCCGACCAATCGATCTATTACATATCGATTTCGCACGACATGGGTAATAAGAATTGGTCGGGGTTATCGAGCGTGATCTTCACCGCTCAGGCTTCTTGTTTTGTTGTTTGTAATTTAAAATATTTGTTAGAGATCGCGTAGAAAATTGATCGGGAAGCGATTTTGTAATCGGCTTGAAGATATAGCTGATCAGGAATCAATCGTGTCTGGATCTGCACCGCTCAGGTGTCACACTCGTTTTTCGCATTTCAAAATATTCGTAGGCGATCGCATAGAAAATTGATCGGGATGCGATTTTTGATTGGGTAGATATATAGATATATCTGACCAAGAATCAATGGTGTCAGGAGATTGAGTGTGATGGAGGTAATATATCTTACACGACCTGCACCAAACCTGCAGTCGATCTCCTCGACTTGTACTTGTTTGATACTTAAATGCATCCCGATTAGCTTGACCTCTGTGTCATCAGGCCAATCGATTAAATCGACTGCAGACTTCGGAGTTGATCGACTAGAGATACTATTTAAGAAATAAGAAATAATTAAGTACGGTTTAACGGGGAACTTGGTTGATCTGATCGGCAGTGTTTCTAGAATTAAGTTCTGGCAAAATCCAACTAATTATAGGTTACCACTGCCGATCAAATCAAGTCGATCGCTTGAATTCCCCGACCAATCCTGACAAAACAACTTTTTCTCGATCTCTAGCCGATCAACCCGACTTCAATAGTCGATTTGGTCGGATTTGCAGATGAAGCAGAGGACGAGTTATTAGTATCTAGATTCACTCGAGTACAAGTCGAGATTATGAGTGTAGGTTGGGTGCTGGTCGAGCGAAAGATATTAACCCGACCACAATCGATTTCCGGCAATTAACTATCATTTCCTGGGCGGGTCGATTTTCTATGGGACCAATACACAGCCGCTTCCCGATCGTTTTTTTTTTCACTTGATCGCACACCAATATTGTTGAAAAAAAAACAAAAAAAAAAACCAGAAAGATGCCGAAGCGATTCAGATCAAACTCGATTACCAGACCATTTCCGATTACCTATGCCGATCGATATCGATCTAAACTCGATCGCTTGATTGGGCTTGATCGAGTTGATCTGGTCGGCAGTGGGAACCTATAGTAAATGACTTCTTCTTGATCTTTAGACAATCAAAAAATAACATCTACAGTCATTTTGATAGGGTGAATCGAGTACAAGTCGGGGTGACCGAATTCAGGTTGGGTACAGGCCGGGTAAAAGATATCAATCCGATCACGCTTGACCTTCAGACACGACTGACTCTCGATTAGATTGATCTTCTAAGCGATAAATACAACGTCATTCCTAGATCAATCTCTCGGTCGCATACGAGAATTTTTGAAATGTCAAAAAATTTGAATTGGAAGTCCGAGCGATGTAGATGAAGCTGAATCACCTTAACTACTCCCCATTACACATGCCGGTCGAACTCAATCTGTGCAAGATTGCTTGATATGGTTTGTTCAATTTGATCTGATCTGCAGTGGGAAAATAGCATTATATGCGTTACGGACGGTTAAGCCGCGATTAGGCAGTGGAATTGCAGTGCTATGGCCGTGGAATGGCAGTGCTATGGCCGTTCTATGGCAGTGATTCAGACGCGATGTGGACGCGGTATCTTGTCGCGTGTTTTAACACTGGACGCTGTTGGAAGTTGTAGGCCGTGCTACGGCAGTGTTTCGGCAGTGGAACAGCCGCTGGCAGCTGTACCACGTCCATTCCGCGCCCATAGCACGGCTAAAACAAAATTGACCCAAAGTTACCGCGTCCAACCACGTCCAAAATATTTTGAGATTTTTTAGCCGTGATACGGCCGCGATATGGTATGTGACCGGGCCTTAAAGATTGAATATGAATTGTTATCTAAAATTAAGTTATTCAGGAAAGGGATGAAACCAATCAACATATTTTTTCAGCAATGGGTCATGGGCAATATTTTCTGTGCATATCCTGTGTACATATCCTGCTCTATTTCCAGCAATGACAGATTCCTTCTCTGTACGTTGTAGACAGACCTCTATCTTGGTTGTATCTTATGGTCCAAGTTTTGGTTCTTGTAGAAGAGGGCTTGGGAAAACATTGAGGCAAAAGAAGAGAATGCTGATGATCAGCATTTTCTCCTTTTGCCTCAATATTTACTTTGTTATGTTATTCACAAATCCTGTTCTATTTCTAGCAATGACAGATTCGTTTTCTGTACGGTGTAGACAGACTTCTGTGTCATTGGTATCTGATGGATCAAGTTTTGGTTTTACATTACGAGGTGGTATGTGTGCATCAAGAACGAAATGTAGACCCCTCACTATTACACAGATCAGACCAGGAGGATCAGCACATAGGTAAGATATATAGATCTAGATCAGCCCACAGGTAAGTTATATAGATCTAGGTCAGACATATATAGATCAAAATCAGACCTATCTTAGAATGTACATCCAATCCATCAATCCTGTAATTCTCTAAAACGTACAAAGGTGTTCGGTTAAAGAGATTGGTACTAAAATGTCAACGGTCATATTTCAGAAAAAATAGTCTTTTGGGGGCTTTGTGTCCCCACATTCAAAGATACTTGGCACATTTCTCATAAGTCTCCTTACTGAATCTGCCTGTCTTTGTACTTTAACCTTTTCCCAAACAAGACCTGGTTTTGACGTCCCTAGTAGAAAAGACTTGGGAAAACATTGAAACAAAAGAAGAAACTGCCGATAACCAGCAGTTTCTCCTTTTGTCTCAATATTTTCTGTGCTGTATTTTACACAAATCCTATCTTTAATAACATCCATTTTGTCATTTGTTGCAGTTTTTGGATTAGATCACCCTAAATTTTTGTCATTTGGGAAAGGGTTAAACTATGTTTGTTATTTTGCAGGGAAGGGTCATTGAATATAGGAGACAGAATTCTAGCTGTGAATGACTTCAGTGTTGTGTCCCTCTCTCTCACAGAAATGACAATGTTGTTGTCACAATGTACAGGGGAAACTAGCTTTACTGTGGAATATGATATCTCAGTTATAGGTAATTATTCCTTCTTTTCCCGCAATGTTTTAGTGACAATGCTGTTGTCACAATGTAATAGAGAATCTAGCTTTACAGTGGAATATGATATCTCAGTTATAAGTATTAGAATATTTTATTTCAACATTAATGTCTTTGTAGTCAATTCCTAGAATGTTTTGTTTCCTTGCTCTAATTCAAGAACAGTTTGCTGTCACAACATTTTTTGCCTGATCTACTTGATTTCTGAGAAAGGAGTTAAAACATTCAAATAGAGGGATTCGTTCTCCTAGTATTACACAATTTTGACAAAATTTTTGTGTGAAAATGAAAAAAATCAGTCTACCAAGGGGGCGGGGCGGTTTAAACCCCCTCTGGATCCGACACTGGTTAGGATTGTTGCCTTTGACCCAAGGATGTACCACATTTTTGGAGGGGGGGGGGGGGGGGGGGGGGGGGTGACTCGTAGGTCAAAACTTTATAGTTATGTAGGTATGTTATAACTCATCTGTTAACAGCAACATTCACTAATATGTAATATTATAGATGCAGTACAGAAAGCAACAGGTCCATTATTGATAGAGATCGACAAGACCCCTGGGGCTGCGCTAGGTATCACACTGAGCCATGCCAAACATAAGGGTAAACACTGTGTGTGTATAGACAGTATCCGGCCTATGAGCATTGCAGACCGGTGAGCTTATGTATTTATAGTACTTAAGGGGGAATGCTCCAGTTTTTCGGAACACTCGGACATTACTGTAGTAAATTAAATGTTTCGTACCAATATGTTTCGCTACCAGATTTTCAATAATAAAACACATCATTACAATTTACCATTTTCGACGGTAAAAGTGTATTTATTATGCGAAACTGATTTTCTCAATATGGAAATCGATTATTTGGAGCAAGACAGTCGTAAGTGTGTATGCAGTTACCACTGTTTTGCACCATTTTTAGCTCCACTGGCCGACAGGCCAGCGGGCTATTGTCATGGCGCTGTGTCCGTCGTGCGTCCGTCCGTGCGTCCGTCCGTCTGTGCGTCCGTCCGTCCGTAAACTTTTCCTTTAAAAATCTTCTTCTCAAAAACTACCAGACGGATTTCAACCAAACTTCACAGGAATGAGCCTTGGGTGACCCTCTCTCAGATTCCTTCAAAGAATTCTGATTGAAGTAGAAAGTCTGGAGTTATCTGCCCTTGAATGTCAAAAATGGCCGTTTTGACTTTATTTTCACTCTAGCAACTACAAATATTGACCAACCAAGACAAAACTTGGACAGAATGATGGTGACTATAAGATCTTGCCTAGATATAATTTTCAGCCTGATCTGAATTTTACATCATGAGTTATGTGCCCTTGAAACTGACAAAATTGCCATTTTCGGCTTTATTTTGACTTTGTTTTCACTCCAGCAACTACAAATATTGACCAATCAACACAAAACTTGGACAGAATGATGTTTACTATAAGATCTTGCCTAGGTATAATTTTCAGCCTGATCTGAATTTTACATCATGAGTTATGTGCCCTTGAAACTGACAAAATTGCCATTTTTGGCTTTATTTTGACTTTGTTTTCACTCCAGCAACTACAAATATTGACCAATCAACACAAAACTTGTACAGAATGATGTTTACTATAAGATCTTGCATGGGTGTAATTTTCAGCTAGATCTGAATCTTACATTATAAGTTATGTGCCCTTGAAATTTACAAAATTGCCATTTTCGGCTTTATTATACCCCCCAAATTCAATTTGGGGGGTATATAGGAGTCAGGTTGTCGGTCTGTCTGTCTGTCTGTTGGTCTGTTGGTCTGTTGGTCCGTCTGTTGGTTTTTTCTTTAAAAATCTTCTCCTCCTCAACCACTCAGCCGATTCTTACCAAACTTGGCAGGAATGTTCCTTGGATGACCCTTTTCAAAACTTGTTCGTGAATTTTTGATTCGTCAAAAATTGTGGGCGTGGCAGGGCGGGGCTTATCGGACTTAGAGAAATAATTATAAAAATCTTTAAAAATCAATTATCTGGCCAATTTGAAGCAAACTTGGCAGGAATGTCCCTTGAGAGACTGTTTTCAACACATGTTCATGAATTTTTGATTGGGTGAAAAATGTGGGCGTGGCAGGGCGGGGCTTATCAGACTTCGCGAAATCATTGAATAATTCTTAAAAAATCTTCTTCTCCTCAAGCACTCAGCCGATTCTTACCAAATTTGGCAAGAATGTTCCTTGGGTGACCCTTTTCAAAACTTGTTCGTGAATTTTTGATTCGTCAAAAATTGTGGGCGTGGCAGGGCGGGGCTTATCGGACTTAGAGAAATCATATGAAAAATATTTAAAAATCAATTATCTGGCCAATTTGAAGCAAACTTGGCAGGAATGTCCCTCTAGTGACTGTATTCAACACATGTTCATGAATTTTTGATTGGGTGAAAAATGTGGGCGTGGCAGGGCGGGGCTTATCAGACTTCGCGAAATCATTCAATAATTCTTCAAAAATCTTCTCCTCCTCAACCACTCAGCTGATTCTTACCAAACTTGGCAGGAATGTTCCTTGGGTGACCCTTTTCAAAACTTGTTAGTGAATTTTTGATTCGTCAAAAATTGTGGGCGTGGCAGGGCGGGGCTTATCGGACTTAGAGAAATAATTATAAAAATCTTTAAAAATCAATTATCTGGCCAATTTGAAGCAAACTTGGCAGGAATGTCCCTTGAGTGACTGTTTTCAACACATGTTCATGAATTTTTGATTGGGTGAAAAATGTGGGCGTGGCAGGGCGGGGCTTATCAGACTTCGCGAAATCATTGAATAATTCTTCAAAAATCTTCTTCTCCTCAAGCACTCAGCCGATTCTTACCGAACTTGGCAGGAATGTTCCTTGGGTGACCCTTTTCAAAACTTGTTCGTGAATTTTTGATTCGTCAAAAATTGTGGGCGTGGCAGGGCAGGGCTTATCGGACTTAGAGAAATCATATGAAAAATATTTAAAAATCAATTATCTGGCCAATTTGAAGCAAACTTGGCAGGAATGTCCCTCTAGTGACTGTATTCAACACATGTTCATGAATTTTTGATTGGGTGAAAAATGTGGGCGTGGCAGGGCGGGGCTTATCAGACTTCGCGAAATCATTCAATAATTCTTCAAAAATCTTCTCCTCCTCAACCACTTAGCCGATTCTTACCAAACTTGGCAGGAATGTTCCTTGGGTGACCCTTTTAAAAACTTGTTCGTGAATTTTTGATTCGTCAAAAATTGTGGGCGTGGCAGGGCGGGGCTTATCGGACTTAGAGAAATAATTAGAAAAATCTTTAAAAATCAATTATCTGGCCAATTTGAAGCAAACTTGGCAGGAATGTCCCTTGAATGACTGTTTTCAACACATGTTCATGAATTTTTGATCGGGTGAAAAATTTGGGCGTGGCAGGGCGGGGCTTATCAGACTTCGCGAAATTATTGAATAATTCTTCAAAAATCTTCTTATCCTCAAGCACTCAGCCGATTCTTACCAAACTTGGCAGGAATGTTCCTTAGGTGACCCTTTTCAAAACTTGTTATTATCAATTATTAGGCCAATTTAAAACATTTTTATGCAGGAATGTCCCTTGAGTGACTTTATTCAACATGTATTCTTTTCGATTGGGTGACAAATGTGGGTGTGGTAGGGCGGGGTTATCAGACTTCCAGAAATTGTTAGATAATTCTTCAAAAATCTATTTCTCACTAACCACTGGACCAATTCTTACCAAACTTAACTTGGAAGATCTGCCTGGTGTTCATTTAAAGTGTTAAACTCATTTTATGAAATATTTAAGAAACAATGCCCATATATTTGAATTTTTTTCTGATTCCATTTATCAGTTTACAGTTTATATGAAATATCAAAATGCACAAACACATCACTTTTGGGGGGTATGATCACTTTCAGTGATTTTCTAGTTTTGACTTTGTTTTTGCTCTAGCAACTACACATATTGACCAATCAAGACAAAACTTGTACAGAATGTTGGTTACTATAAGATCTTACCTTGGTATATTTTTCAGCTTGATCTGATTTTTACATCATGAATTATGTGCCCTTGAAATTGACAAAATTGCCATTTTCAGCTTTATTTTGACTTTGTTTTCACTCAATCAACTACAAATATTTACTAATCAAGACAATACTTGTACAGAATGTTGGTGACCAAAAGATCTTACATTGATGTAATTTTTAGCCTGATTTGAATTTTACATCATGAGTTATGTTCCCTTGAAATTGACAAAATTGCCATTTTTGGCTCTATTTTGACTTTGTTTTCACTCTTGCAACTACAAATATTGACTTATCAAGACAAAACTTGAACAGAATATTGGTGACTATAAGATCTTGCCTGGGTGTAATTTTCAGCTTGATCTGAACTTTACATCATGAGTTAGGTGCCCTTGAAATCGACAAAATTGCCATTTTCGGCTTTATTTTCACTTTTACAACCATTAGTATTAATTAATCAATACAATAACTTTCACAGAAATTTTCTGACCATAAGATCTTACTTGCTTGAAATTTTCAGCTTGCTTGTTTGTGCAGCCTGAACCTTTGAAATTGCATTCAACAAGACAAACAATCAGGCCTGTGGAGCGCTTCCAGACCGCCAGGGCTGTCTAGTATTCATGTGTAGCTTATAAAAATTGCCAAAATTCACTAATAAGTGCGCTGACCTATACATTTTCTTTTTGAATTATTACCAGGACATGTTGCTTAATACAATGAGGGAGTTTTATCAAATTCTATTATGTAGAACTTGAAATATTTCCAATAATATGCAAATTTTGACATAAAACACTCCAGCTTCGTTGATCTAACCGACCACTTGAGCATGCTGTTTTATACATTTACACATTTATAATAACACATATTTTGGGTTTTCTATTCGTATTAAATGTAAGACGTTACTTAAAATCCATTTTCGGGACTAACCGATGAATATACAGCTTTTTATTAGCATTTTAGTGACCTTGGACAGGTGCAAGAAATTGTGCATTTTTTCAATGTAGGGGTATGTGATACGAATGCCAATAAAATTCAAACAAGATCGCTGACCACCCATTTTTATTTTATTTTTCAATTGGTAATAACATGTAATTTCAACATACAAAATATAAATAAATTCTATTATTGGGAAAACATTTAGGAAACTGGAGCATTCCCCCTTAAATCAATACCCAAGGCAAAATTTTGGACTGGTCCAATTTGAATGGTGTTGTAGATGGAAATTTCAAGTTGATAAAATCTTTAAAATATTTCCTTTTTGGATAAAAAGAAGCATTGTTGAAAATGAAGAAACTGCCTGTCACTAGCATTTTCTTAATTTTACACAATGTTTTCCCATGGCTTTTCTTGTAAAAGATCCAAAAGGCGTCAATGTGCAGTAAAGGGAACACTCTTTCCCAAATGAGAAAAAGCTAGATCTTTCACCTTAAAAACTGCTGCTTTGCCTTATTACACAGACATCCTATCTTTGTTAATAAATAGACTGAATAGGTTTATACTTTCATCACATTCAAGAATGTCCCTAATTGTAATGGTTCATAATTATTTTTACCGGTATTTACATTTCTTTGTCTTGACAAGAATTTTAAAACATGTTGCTTCTCAAGTTCAAAATTGTCGTAACTACGGCTTGAATAAGCTTGAGTTAAAGCATTTTTGAACATGGAGGATGATTTGCTGTTTACAGGAGCGGAGCATTACACATGGGCGACCATATCTTATCAATAGATGGAGCTAGTGTAGAACACATGACTGTTGCCGAGGCGACACAATTGTTGAAATCCTCGCCAGGTGAACATATACGCATGGAGATATTACCAGTGAGATTAGTAGAACAGAAATCCTCGCGAGATTCCATCCTATTTAATGCAGGTAATATTGGAATTTTAACTATCAATTTAAAACCCTTTATCAAACAGCAAAATTCTAGGCTGTTCCAATTCAAAAGGTGTTGCAGGCGATAATTTCAAGTTGATGAAATTTTTAGAAATATTTGCAGTTTTGGTTAGAAAACATTGTGGATAATGAAGAAATTGCTTGTCACAAGCAATTTCTTCATTTGCCACAATGTTTTCCGAAGCATTTGTTTTGTGGGGCATCAAAAAGTGTCTTCGTGTGGGGAAAGGTTAATCCTAACTGATGTAGAAATGTCCATATTTCAGAATAGAAAACCTTGAAAGCAAAAGAGAAAATGCTGATAATCAGCATTTTCTTCTTTTCTTACAAGGTCTTCTACAATCATTTCTAATGAATTTGTCAATAGGAGTTAATCTTTTGTGATAAGATTCAATGTCCTTTACTTTATTTGAAAAACACATGCAGTTTAATTTCCTTCCCAACATTTTATTGCACTCTATTTTCCCTTTAAAATGTCATGCACCATGTTGTCCTCCCAAGAAATATGCTGTTGTATTGGTAATCTTTGTTTTTCATTCCTTTTGGTATACTTGAATCTAATATGAAAGTGTGTTGCTTGCTACCGTGTCATGATATTAATAGTTTTGTTTTCATACAGTTGGTGTTTTCCATTTAAACCTTTTCCCAAATGCCAAAATATAGAGAGGTCCACATTCAATGAGGATTCAGATAATATACTCAATGTGATGAAACTTAGAAATGTTTCAATTGTTAGGATAGAAAACATTGTGGAAAATGAAGCAATTTTATTCATTTTCCACAATGTTTTCCAAGGCCTTTTTTCCAGGGCATCGAAAGGGGTCAATGTTTGTTAATGGGTTTGTGAACATATTATTTGCTCCCTGTCTTTCCTCCACCAATACCATTGTATGTTTTGTATTAATTTCCTTTACCATGCAATTGAAATGAGCATAGACATATAGAAAAATGTCCTTTATGGCATTTTAGATGAACATGTTTCTAGATCAAGCCATGCTTAAGTGAAGTCTTATAAGGATTCATGCTGTTCTCTTACAATTGTTACAAGTAATGCAGACGCTATTAGAGAAAAACATGGATTTTGATTCAGCTGTATGTATGTACAGGGCTATTGTGGTCAATATTTGTCTAAAATGCCAAAAGGGCCATTTTTTCCGGTTTCCAACTCAAATGTATTAATTCCTAGGTTTTAGAACCATCCTTGTCCACCAGGTTGTCTTTTCCATATGACTACGGTTCAATCATTCAAATGCAAGCATTTGTGCATGTTTCCTACTTTTCTGTACACAACAATATATTGAATATTGGAAGAAGCCATGGTGTTTGGTGTTGAATGAGAAAAAATTGCTAACGGGGCCCTCAAAGGCGAATGCAGTGATCTTTCTCATCAAAATATGTATAGCCGAGAAATTAGAAAAGAGCTTACCTTGAAGTGAGAGATTATTTACATTTGTGCATTTTCAAAATGTCATGTGGGATATAGCCACACTGTGCTTTTCATATAGATCAACGTTGAAAAGCCTCCAGTTTGTACCAGTCCTTAACCCTTTCCCAAACGACAAATTTTAGGGCTGTCCTATTTAAAAGCGGCTTTGGTTCACAAAAATGATGTTAAAAAGGAAGGGATTTGTGTACAATAAAATAGCACAGGATATATCGAGACAAAAGGAGAAACTGCTGGTCTCAATGTTTTCCCAAGCTTTTCCTATTAGGGACGTCAAAACCAGGTCTTGTTTGGGAAAGGGTTAATTTTGTCCTAAATTTTGTTGTTTGTTGAGTTTAGAAATTGACTATAACATCTTATGTGAAAATGTAATAATCATACTCACTATGATAGCAATGATTTCTCTTGTACTTTTACATGAATTAAATTGAATTAGCCTAAACTAAATTCTTTCAAAATTGCAATTTCTTACTATGTAGTCAAAGTTTGTGAGTATGATTTAAAAAAGTTGCTATGGGTCAAAGGTTTATTGTTTCTTTCAAACTTTTTTCAGATGTTCTCAACATATGTGACAAAATGCATGTAAATTGGAAAGACTATTAAAAATGAAAATTGGACTAAAAGAGTCATTGCGGAAGTTATCCATATAATTATAATAAATATAGTTTAGAGATTTTATAATTGGGTTTCAAAATTACTGTTAATGTATACAATTTTATATGCAATTACTTGAGTTTTGTGCTACAACTCAGTCATATTAATGGTCTGTTATTTGGTGAAAGTTGTTCAACAAGTTTTTGATATCAGAGCTAATGATAAAAGGGAGTGGCGTCATCTTATACTTTATGAAACAAGCCATGGTAACGACATGCTATCAAAATTGGTTAATGAATCATTGAAAGAAGGAAAAGCTGAGACCCAGCATTTTCTTCTTTTCTTTCAATACTTTCCATATTATAACTCATAACTTATTCATGAAAGGATCAAGAAAGTATTTCTTTTCATCTAAGTAATCAATCAAATACCAGTTTGAACAAACTTTAGACTTGTTCAAATTCAAAATTATTCCAGTCGGTAATTCTTCATTTGCTTGAAATTTTTGTCTGCAACATCTTTGAAATCGAACCAGTATAATTATATTTTAGCCATCTGGTAATGGATTAAGAGCATCATCACTCCCTTTCATCTATAGCTCTGATGTTCTGCATGCTTTTACCTAATTTTGTTACTTTTTCCTGTTAGACATTTTATATTTCACACAAAACATGCATGCTTTTCACTCGCAGGATTCCAGAAGAATATTATCCCCTCCATTTCATCCCCAGTACTAAATACCTCCGCTATGTTCAATGGGTTCAATCCCGCGTCGAAGAGCCAAACGTTCGGGTTCATGAGTCGTATGTCGACAGAGATGCTTAGTGGTCAGAGTAAACGACGCAGATCCTGGGCCAAAACAGACAAGAAAATGGCGTCTTCTGGTAGTAGCTTGCATGATCTTTACAACCCTAACCCTTAACCCTCTCCCAAAACCACACTTAAGGATTACAACCCATCATTAGTTACCAAACACTTCCTTCATCAGGCCTCATATGTGACAATGGAAGTTAACCCTTTCCCAAACTACAAAATTTTAGGGTGATCCACTACAAAAACTGCCACAAATGACAAAATGGATGTTATTAAAGACAGGATTTATGTAAAATATGGCACAGAAAATATTGAGACAAAAGGAGAAACTGCTGGTTATCAGCAGTTTCTTCTTTTGTTTCATTGTTTTCCCAAGCCTTTTCTACTAGGGATGTCAAAACCAGGTCTTGTTTGGGAAAGGGTTAATGCGGGGTACCCTCATCAATTTCTGTTGCTACAGGTCACTGGTGATGCCATAAGATGCATAAAGTGTTTGGTAGTTATTGATGGCTTGTAATCCTTAAATCCCCCGCCCCCAACAGCACTTAAAACCTTTCCCAAACAACACAATTTTAGACTGCTCCAATTTGAAAGCAACAAGGCAACTAGAGACAACAGAATTGCTGTAAAAAAATAATTCTATCAGACCTAAGTGTTTCTTGGGTTTCCACGAGAGAACGGAGCGTGAAGGTCAAGGTCATTACGGTCACGTGTTTGGAATGGTCAAATTTTGGAGGAATAAGTTCAAAGGAAAATAATTAAAAATTAGTGGAATTAAAGTTAAAAGTGATTATCAAATATATCCTGCATACGTGCGAAAGTACACTGCAGATTTTCTCATCAATAATTTGAGGGAAAGGAATTCGGAATTCTTGATAAATTTAGTTTTAATTTGACGATTTATTGCGTTCGCCATTTTTTGGCATACGAACAAAGAACTGGACAAAGCCGAAATGGCTGATAAGGCACAAAGTTCGTCTTATTTACAGGATGTCCTGAAAAGGACACGAGAAATCGCCCGAATTTCGGGAAAGGCCAGCGAAAGCTCGGGAAATCCGGAAAAAAGGCCTAGATTAGGAAATAATGCGGATGGTCAGGGGGAAATCCCGGAGCATCCAGTTTCAGGACCCGCCATTTATATAAGCGCGATTATCACGCAGGGGCCGAATGATGCGCAAAGCGCTTACGGCGAAAGTCGTTCTGCGCAAGGGGAAAACCCCGGAAGTATAAGCGCATTGTGGGATAGAATTTCCAAAAATGGAGGATGACAAGCGACAACAAACGGATTTGCTGTCGAGTTTGGTATTGAATGCTGCGAAATTGCAACAATCATTGGAAAATAATGAGAAATCATTACATTCACAGGTAACTTTATCTATTCCCGATCATAAATCCGACGGTGGAATTAGCGAATTGCTAGAAAACGAGCCGGAAATTGAAATTGACGAATCGGCTGCTAGTGATTCGTTCCTTCGGGATTTCGAGCTTTTGTACGCCGAAAACCAAAATTTTGGTCCCTATATTGACGAACAAATGTCTCAGCTCTTGAATCGTGCTGTTGATAAAAGCATTTCCGAGGAACAATTTAAGCATCTAGAAGATCGTTACCCCGTGCCTGGTAACTGCAGCAGGTTGAATGTTCCTATGGTAAATAGGGAACTGTGGACTGCAATCAAGGAAAAAAGAGAATCTGATTTGGCATTGCAATCAATGCAAAAGCATTTCAAATTGGCAATGATCCCTTATTTAAAGGCTCTTGAAATAATGAAAAATAAAGGGGATCAGACACAATTTCAACAAATTTTTAAGGATTTATTCAAAATCTTAGCTAATGGGATTTTTAATTGTAATAAAAAGAGAAAGTCTTTGATCAAACCTGCCCTTCCCCACAAATACAGAAAAGTGTGTGATATTGATGCACCAGTTACTTCAAATCTTTTTGGGGACAATTTAGAAAAGAAGGTGGAGGAAATAGAAAAGGAGGAGAAACGGTCCCAGAAATTCAAGTCGGATCATTTTTTATCCCAAACACCTGCCCGAAAGGGCAGGGGATACCAGTGGAACAAGGGCAACCAGATGAAGGGTGCCACTTACTCCAATCAATATTGGACAGGAAAAGGCCAGAGTCCTCGGGGGAAACCCGAGTCTTGGCAAGCCAACAGGAAATAACAACATTACAAGTAAGTAGGGGCATATCAATTAAAAATACTCCAGATTCATTTCAAGGTGGTCAGTTGAAAATTTTTCAATCTGAATGGAACAAATTGACCATGGATAAATGGATTCCTAACACTATTGGGAAAGGTTATAAATTGGAATTGGACACTATGGCATGGCAACCCTTCACCCCAAAATGCATAGACTTTGGTAATGCTGAGGCTATGAAAATTGATGGAGAAATTTCCATATTTTAGAAAAGGGGATAATAGAGGAGGTTCTTACTAAAGACATTAGTGAAATTTACTCCAATAATTTCATACGACCTAAAAAAGATGGGTCTGTGCAATCTTGAATCTAAAGCGTTTTAATGATTATAACGACAAGATCCATTTTAAAATGCAAACATTAAAAGCTGTTGTAAGCCACATACGTCCAAGGGATTATTTCGGGTCAATTGACTTAAAAGATGCCTATTTCAGTGTACCAATTGACCCATCTGATAGGAAATATTTAAGATTTCAATGGGGAGAAACTGCACCTTGCCGCAAGGTTTTTCATCAAGTCCTCAAATTTTTACAAAAATTCTTAAGCCAGTTCATATGCTAACCTTAGGAAAATGGGACATTTCAATGCCCCATATATTGATGATAGTTTGTTAAAGGGACCAACATATCAGGAATGTCTTGATAATATCAGAGACACTGTTGAATTAGTGGATAAATTGGGATTTACAGTTCATCCAGACAAGTCTGTGTTTATCCCAACTCAAAAAATAATAATTTTACTATATAAATTAGGGTTAGTATTAAATTCCCTTAATACGGTTGACACCAGAGAGGGTAGATGACTTGGTGCAATTATGCATATCTTTATCTCGGAAAGTCAAAGTAACAATAAGGGTATTTGCGAAATTGATTGGCAAAATGGTAGCTAGCGAACCTGGTATACAATATGCTCCATTATATTAGAGATTTAGAAAATGTTAAAGATCAAAACTTGAAAAATTGTTGTGGATATTTTGATAGTTATAAGACAATAATAGAAGACATTAGATACATGTTACAATGGTGGATAAAGAATACTCATTTCAGTTACAAAGTAATTGAAATGACAGAACCCTCAGTTTTTATTCATAGCGATTCTAGTAAAACTGGATATGGGGGAATAAATAATTCAACAGGGATCACAATAGAAGGGAAATGGAGCTAGAATGAACAACAGGAACATATAAATTATTTGGCATTGAAAGGAGCAATACTAGTCCTAAAAGGATTAAATGCTCAAACTTCCAATACTCATGTGAGAATTTATTTGGATAATACAGTAGCAATTTTCTAACAATTTTGGTGGGAAAATAGAAAATCTACATTCACTTAGTAAAGAATTAAGATTATGGGCGATTCCAAAGAAAATTTGGATAAATGCTGCTCATGTTCCTGGCTCAGATAATTTCGAAGCCGATAGGTTATCTCGAAATATAAATGACGATGCAGAATGGATGTTGAAACCACAAATATTCAGACAAATTGACATGTTTTATGGGAAATTCCAATTGGATGTGTTTGCATCTATGTCTAACAAAGAAATAAAAGACTATGTCTCGTTTAACCCTTTCCCAAACAATACCTGGTTTTGACGTCCCTAATAGAACAGGCTTGGGAAAACATTGAAACAAAAGAAGAAACTGCTGATAACCAGCAGTTTCTCCTTTTGTCTCAATATTTTCTGTGCCATATTTTACACAAATCATGTCTTTATTATCATCAATTTTGTCGTCTGCAGAAGCATTCAATTTGGATCACCCTAAAATCTTGTCGTTTGGGAAAGGGTTAAACAGGATAGAAATGCTGTCGCAATTGATGCTTTCTCCTTGCAATGGAATTGTGATAAAAAATTTATCTTTTTCCACCTTTCTGTGTAATTGACAGGGTCTTACAGAAGATTTCTAGCAAAAAAGTGTGGCAGATATTATTGATTGGAACTGGTCAAATCTTGAAAAATTGTCAATTTGGAATTTAATTAATTACAACGCAAAGCTCATTGTTACTAATATAAATTTTATGTCATTATATGTGCGAAAGTACAACTGACATTGCTGGACAAAAATTTGTGTGGACATTAATTGGTTTAACTGTGAAAATTGATATTTACTGCACAGTCCTTTGTTCGGAAATTAGAACAAAGACAAAAAGCCGAAATGGCTCATAAGGGCGAAAGTTCTTATGCGGAACGAGTACTGAAGAGGACTCTAGAATTGGCTTAGGTTAAAGCTGGGAAAGCCAGCGAAGCTCCGGGAAATCCGGAAAAATGCCAACGGACCGAGCTCGAGGGAGAAAATCTTGAGGGAAATCCTCAAGCCTCGGCATTTGAGCCCGCCATTATTGTGGGAAATCCACAAGGCGCGGCCAGGACCAGCGATGCTCCGGGAAATCCGGAAAAACGCCAACGGACCAAGCTCGAGGGAGAAAATCTTGAGGGAAATCCTCAAGCCTCGGTATTTGAGCCCGCCATTATTGTTGGAAATCCACAAGGCGCGGCCAGGACCAGCGATGCGCGGAACTTGCAAATTCAAGACTGTGTTGCGCAGGGGGATTCCCTCGGAAACTCCAAAATGGAGTCTGACATACAAGCTTTCGAAAGACAACAAACTGAATTAATATCTAGCTTAGTGTTGAGCATGGCTAAAATACAACAACAAATCGCGAGGCAGGACAAATCTTCCGATCAGACTTCGAATCTGATCTGTACTGACACTCCCATGGAGATAGGATCTATGAATAATAAATTTCTAATTTCAACAGTACTTTCGCATAAGGGAGTTAGTAGTTACTAAAAGTATAGTAAGTCGATGGATTAAAAAACATAATGACTAAAGCCGGAATTGATACAAGTGTCTTCCAACCTCACAGCTGTAGAGGTGCATCGACTTCAAAAGCGCAAACTACAGGGCTGCAAATAGGAACTATTCTTAAAGCGGCTGGTTGGAGTTCGGCGAAGACTTCCCATCATTACTACAGTAGATGCATAGAAGAAAGTGGATATAGTAAAGCTATACTTCAACCATCAACCACAGACTAGTAGGTGTGTATGTTCCTTCGTAGACATTTAAGGAACTTAAAGGTATGTTACTATCTATTACAGAATAGTTTAAATTTATGCACACTTTGTACTAGGTGGTTGTTATGAATAATGACTGTGTTTAGCTCTAAAGTCTCGTGGAAACCCAAGAAACACTTAGGTCTGATAGAATTGATAAATTAATCGAAATTTATTGAAGATCGATTAAGATTCTATCAGACCAGTGTTTCTTGGAGTTTACACGCCCACCCTAGCATTGAGCTATTTCTTGTTACCCTCCCTAAGTGGGAAACACAGTCATTATTCCTCTAAAGAATGACCTTGACCTTCACGCTCCGTTCTCTCGTGTAAACTCCAAGAAACACTGGTCTGATAGAATCTTAATCAATCTTCAATAAATTTCGATTAATTTATCAATTTCTAGACATTGTAGCCTAGAAAATATCTGAGGAATATAGAGAATGCTTCTCACCAGAATTTCCTATCATTGCATTGATTTCCAAAGCTTTTGAGTTGGTTTTTAACCCTTTCCCAAACGGCAAAATTTTAGGGTGATCCACTTCAAAAACTGCCACAAATGACAAAATGGAAATTACCCAAGATAGAATTTGTGCAAAATATGACATAGAAAATATTGAGACAAAAGGAGAAACTGCTGGTTATCAGCAGTTTCTTCTTTTGTTTCAATGTTTTTCCCAAGCCCATTCTCTTAGGGACGTCAAAATTAGGTCTTGTTTGGGAAAGGGTTAAATCAAGGGATCTATTGTCGCAGCCCTAGAGTTTTGTTGGCGGTTGTATGGAAAAGAACATTTACCTGGTCTAATTTACTGTATGAGATCTTGATCTGTCACACATGTATACCTCTGCAACTTCTTTGAAATTGGAACAGTCTAGACAATATATAATAGCTGGGGGAAGGATTATGCACAGTATTTTTATACCCCCCACCAACGAAGTAGAGGGGGTATATTGGTTTCACCATATCTGTCTGTCCGTCCATCCATCTGTGCATCCATCCATCTGTCTGTCCATCCATCTGTAGACTTTTTCGTTTCTGTGCTCTAAGTCAAGAACCCGTTGACCTAGGATCATGGAACTTTACACGATTTTTGCTCACGACCCAAGGAGGTGCCCTATTTTTTTTTGGTTACGAAGGTCAAAGGTCAAGGTCACAATTGGACATTGTTTAAAATCCGTTTCCGTGCCCCAAGTCGAGACCCGGTTGAAATAGGACCATGAAACTTTGCACAGTTGTTTCCCATGATTCAAGGATTTGAAAATATTATTTTTGGGTCACAAAGGTCAAGGTCATGATTGGACTTTGTTTTAACCCTTATCATGCTAAGCGCGACCACAGGTCGCGCTGCACTACCCCATTCGCCACCGCTAAGCGCGACTCTAGGTCGCGCTAGAGGGGTTCCCCAGATTTGAGCCTCGTATTTACGAACTGATGACGTTTTATGCTTTATGTTTTGAGCTATATTAAGAAGGACACTCTCAGTGAAGGTCAATTCTGTAAAAATATCAGCCAACTAAAAGCGTTAGACGTCATAATGATGCATTTAATTTGCAAAAGTGAGAGTGGGAAAACCCTAATCCAAAATGGCGGCGCTCAGAAGGCCAACATGTTGATGAAGTTTTGTGTGCATTTTTAGCTCACCTGAGCACGAAGTGCTCAATGTGAGCTATTGTGGTCGCTTTTTGTCCGTCGGCGTCCGTCTGTCCGTCCGTCCGTCCGTCCGTCTGTCCGTCCCTCCGTCTGTTCACATTTTGTTGTTACCACTCTAGCACCCACAAATATTGACCAATCTTAAGCAAACTTGGTCAAAACATGTATGACCATAAGTTCTCGGATGAGTTCGATTTTGAGTCAGATCCGACTAGGAAGTATAGAGTTATGTGCCCTTGAACGTCAAAAATGGCTAGTTCTGACTTTGTTACCACTCTAGCATCTACAAATATTGATCAATCTTAACCAAACTTGGCCAAAACATGTATGACAATAAGCTCTTGGATGAGTTCGATTTTGGGTCAGATCGGATCAGGAAGTCCGGAGTTATGTGCCCTTGAATGTCAAAAATTGCTAGTTTTGACTTTGTTACCACTCTAGCACCTACAAATATTGACCAATCTTGACCAAACTTGGTCAAAACATGTATGACAATAAGCTCTTGGAAGAGTTTGATTTTGGGTCAGATCTGATCAGGAAGTCCGGAGTTATGTGCCCTTGAATATCAAAAATAGCTAGTTTCGACTTTGTTACCACTCTAGCATCTACAAATATTGACCAATCAAGACAAAACTTGGATAGAATGTTGGTAACCATACAATAATGAATGAGTTCGATTTTCAGTGTCATCGAAGTAGGAAGTGTGGAGTTATGTGCCCTTGAATTTGCCGTTTTCGACTTTATTTTCACTCTAAAAAACACAAATATTGACCAATCAAGACACAACTTGGTCACAATGTTGGTGACCATGAGATCTTATATGATTCCATTTTTCATATTGATCGGACTAGAAAAACCAGAGTTGTGTGCCCTTGATGGTGACAAAATTGCCGATTTCGTTTTTAATTTCACTCAAACAGCAATAAATATTGACCAATCAAAAAAACAACTTGGACATAAGGTTGATGAGAATATCTTTATCAGAACAGAGTTATGTGCCCTGGATTATGACAAAATTGATGTGTTTTTTTTTATTGACTTGGTTTTCACTTTAACAGCCTCAAATATTGATCATTTAAGATTAAGAATGCTGTTTTCAACTGGATCATATTCTCGCTTCTTAAGTTTCGTGTTCTTGTCTTAGAGATACCTAGGTCATGTAAAAGGTGGATCTTGTTCTGCATGGAGAAAGTTTTAAACTTCTATCAGGTGAGCGATCCAGGGCCATCTTGGCCCTCTTGTTGATGATAGTGACTTTTAAGCGGAAAGTGACTTTAGTAGTGACGGTTAGAAATACAATTGGAACAAAATATAGTAGATTTGGACTTTGTGTGTTAAATACCGATTGAATAATGGCACCGATAGCGGAACGTACAAACTGTCACTTTTAGTGGGTCGGGCTTGATTTACAACGGATTTGTTATGATGCAATTTAAGTGGGTCAAAGTAAACCAACAACATAAAATTCTCGATGATCCTACACGGTATGTAGTCTTCTTTCTAAAACATATGGTTCTTAGGGCTAAAATGCCTCATAAATTCAATTTATAGTGTCGGAATAGGTGCACCCCATTTATACGCTGTGCGCAGTGAATTAATTCAGTGGTACGGAGGTGTACTAGTCAAAATTAATTCAGCATGATAAGGGTTAAACCTGTTTCTGTGCTCAAACTAAAGAGCCTTTTGACCTATAGCACTTTTTCAGTGACGAGGTGCCAGTGGAGGTATTTGTCTGCTTTGCGACAGTTCTTAGATATCTGTTCAAAGGACTGATAGTTTTTAGTTTTTCGGTGAATATTACATTCAAGTTTGGGTTATAAAGTTGCTTTGAGGTCTAAAATTTGTTCTCATATGCAATTCAAAATGAGACAAAAGGTTGAAAATTGCTCACAGCTGAGATTTTGACAGAAAAAAACATTTTCTCCTGGGCGGAGAAGTTTTCATACATCAGTATTTACTTCTTTTGCTAGTTGAATGCAAGTGTATTTTGAAAATATAATTTTCAATTTGGTGAAGGTAGAATGTTATGTGGGATATTTGTGCTTCACAAATACATCAAGGTTTTACAAATGTGACCTGTCAGGCTTAACCCATTACCACACAGTGACTCTCTTTGACTCCCCACAAGATAATGGCTTTGGAAAACATTGTGGAAAATGAAGAAATTGGTTGTGACAAGCAATTTCTTCATTTCCCACAATATTTTCTACACAAAAAGACCAAATATAGTAAAATTTCATTCAGTTTAAATTGTCGTCTGCAACATCTGTGAATTTGGAGGGATCTAAAAGTTTGCCGTTTGGTAATAGGTTAAAGGGACCTAATGTGAATTCTGTGAAACCAAATTTTGAGAAATTGACCAGACTCACTAGAGGTCAACCAGTTGTCTTTTTTAGAAAATGTTGATATATTCAGATAGGAAAAACATTCTAGATTCAGAAAATAAAAGTTTCAATCCTAGTCAGTCTGCACAGACTGAGTAGGGTTGATACTTTTCATACTTGCCACAAGGTTCATGTTAGCGTGACAGGTCACATTTTAAAATAAATAAAGGTTTTTAGTGTGACTATTCGTAGAATAGGGGGATGTGGGGGCTATTCTAGTCATAGAAAGTTAACAATATTTTCCTCTGACTTCTATATCTTTGTTCAACCCAAGAGTCTTGGATGATATCCCCCAATATGCTTTCTGACATTTAACAAAAGTCATTAATAAAATAATTTGCCTCTTACCAGTGAATGAATTGGTAATGAAAAATCTATATTGGATGGATAGAAGGTTGCTTGTATTGGATAGTATATTTGTACAAGTGAAAGAAATAATATTTATGTTAGGTGCACCAGCCACCTCAAAATCACTGGAAAATTGAAGGTGGTGTAAAGATTCTCAGCCCCTAATGAAATTCATCGGATGTCGTTAATATTTATACCCCCGCAAACGAAGTTTGAAGGGGGTATACTGGAATCAGCCTGTCGGTCCAGTGGTTGGTTGGTTGGGTGGTTTGTTTGTTTGTCTGTTGGTCTGTCTCCAAAACTTTGTCCCGACAACTCCTCTTACACTTGTTGACCGATTTAGTTCATACTTGGCACAAGTGTTCATTGTGACCTGTATATGTGCAAGACGCAAATTTCACTTTACTTTCTGAGTTATGGCCCCTGATTTGACCAAAAAATACTTGTCCGGACAACTCCTCCTACAGTTACTGTTCGATTTGCTTCATACTTGGCACAGATGTGCATTAGGACCTGAAGATGTGCAAGAGGCAAATTTCACGGAAATCCGACCTTTACTTTCTGAGTTATGGCCCCTGATTTGACCAAAAAATACTTGTCCGGACAACTCCTCCTACAGTTACTGTCCGATTTGCTTCATACTTGGCACAGGTGTGCATTAGCACCTGAAGTTGTGCAAGACGCAAATTTCACGGAAATCCGACCATTACCTTCTGAGTTATGGCCCCTGATTTGACCAAAAAATGCTTGTCCGGATAACTCCTCCTACGGTTACTGTCAAATGTGCTTCATACTTGGCACAGGTGTGCATTAGGACCTGTAGATGTGCAAGACGCAAATTTCACGGAAATCCAGACCATTACTTTCTGAGTTATGGCCCCTGATTTGACAAAAAAATGTTTGTCCGGATAACTTCTCCTACAGTTACCTTCTGATTTGCTTCATATTTGGCACAGATGTGCATTAGGGCTTGTAGATACGCAAGACACAATTTTCATGGAAATCCAACCATTACTTTCTGAGTTATGGCCCCTGATTTGACCAAAAAATACTTGTCTGGATAACTTCTCCTACAGTTACTTCCGATTTGCATCATACTTGGCACAGGTGTGCATTAGGACCTGTAGATGTGTAAGATGCAAATTTCACGGAAATCCGACCTTTACTTTCTGAGTTATGGCCCCTGATTTGACCAAAATAAGCTTGTCCGGACAACTCCTCCTACAGTTACTGTCCGATTTGCTTCATACTTGGCACAGGTGTGCATTAGCACCTGTAGATGTGCAAGATGCATATTTCACGAAAATCGGACCTATACTTTCTGAATATGGCTCCTGATTCAACAAAAACGCTTGTCCGAACAAAGGCGGTGGCGGGGGTATTTTTATCACCTTCAGTGATAGATTTCTAGTTGTTACATATCCAAACCTATGCAAGCAACGTTGTAAACAGTGGGTGGTGGAACGTTCCTTCGCTGAATGTTTACGACGTCACCCGAAAATTTCTATTTCATATGAATCTTATTAGGGTGGACTGCCTTAAACCCCATACTCATAGTCAAGTAATTAATCAAAACCATTGTTTTTCAGTGTCAGTTGCTTCAGCCACCAACTCCATCTTCACTTCAAGTAACCAAGTATGTCGTATGGACACAAACGAGGTGTTGTTGTACGGGGAGCGATGTGGTCTGGGTATTGTGCTAGAGTCAACCACACTGCCTCATTGTATGCTGGAAGACCCACCGGTTGTTACGAGACTCGAACCCAACACTGCTGCTGATAGGTACTATAACATCCCTGCTTTTCAACGAAAACCTCGTAACTGCAGCTTAAAACAAGCTGCAGTTACAAGGTTTTCGTTGAAAAGCAACGATATGTCAGATCTCCAGATATCAGGGGGTTAATTCTTTTCAACATGCAATATTTCACATATTTTTCATCAAACCCTTATTTTTGGGTAGCTGTTTGAAATGTGTCATCGAGACAAGTGATGAAACAATTCAAATGAGTACCCACTACATTAGGCTAGGAGATTGAATAATAAAGTTAAAACTTCTTCACACTTGCTTAATATCTGTAGCTATGATATGTATCAGACTTTTTGCACACTTTTGGTCATGGTCTTTTGATCATGGTCATAATTATCTTCTTGTTAAGCAGTCATTGCTTGAATTTTAGGGTATCATATCTTTAATAAACCTAGCCTCTGAAAACAACTTATAAATGGAAAAAAAGACACAGCTACTTAAACTATTCCCAAACAAACAATTTCTTTATTTTCAACAATGTTTTCCAAAGCCATTATCTTGTAGGGCATCAAAACTGAAAAGACATAAATGTTTGGGAAAGGGTTAACCCTTTCCCAAACACAGAAAATTTAAACATTTCCAATTAAAAATCTGTTGCAGACGACAAAATGGATGTAAATCAGGGTTGGATTGGTGTACAGTATAGCTCAGAAAATATGGAGGCAAAAGTGCTGATTATCAGCACTTTCTTCTTTTGCCTCAATATTTTCCCAAGCCATTTCTATTAGTGACGTCAAAATCGGGTCTTCTTTGGGAAAGAGTTAATGGTCATATCTTCTTGTTAGGCAGCCATTGTTTTAGTTTTAGGGTATCATATCTTTAAACTTAATTTGTGAAAACAACTCATAAACCAAATTTACCAAAGCCATTATCTTGTATGGCGTCAAAAGGCATCATTGTTTGGGAAACGGTTAACCCTTTACTGCTTAGTGATGCCTTTTGATTACCTAACAAGGAGAGGCTTGGAATAAAACATTATGTAAAATGTAGAAATTGCTTGTGACAAGCAATTTCTTCATTTTTCACAATGTTTTCTTGCCCAAAATGGAATGATTTTTAAATTTTCATCAACTTGTAATTGTCATCTGCAACATCTTTTGAATTGGAACAGTCCAGAATTTTGGCGTCTGGTAATGGGTTAGACTCTGATTCATCATTCTAGGTGTGGAGTGATCCAGGAAGGGGACAGAATCCTGACAATCAACGGCCAGGATGTGTGCGAGAAGACGCTCGATGAAGTTACCTCCCTTTTACAGGAACTTTGGCAGCGTGCCAAGCTGGAAGTGGAGTTTGACATCGCAGACTCAGTCAGTGCCAGTTCCGGAACGTTTGTCGTCAAATTACCAAAGAAACCAGGAGGCATTGGTATTACCCTTAGTAGTAAGTATATTGTGTTCCTTTCACAATATATATAGAATTTTTAGTATCATAAGTTTTGTATCATAAGATTTGTCAATCACAAAGCTTTTAAAGCAGTCTAAGACTTTATCTTATTTGAAAAGGTTTTTAAAATGTCAAGCCTAAACCCTAGTCTAGAAGTTTAGGATTTTAAATACCACAGGGCAAAGGCTTATATTTTCAGCTAATTTCTTCCATACAATTGCTTTAAAAATGAGAAAGCTAACGAAACTACATCTATGAAACAATAACACTTCAATCTGATATGCATGAGGAACATACTTAGACTCAGATTTCTTGTATATTCAGCTAGACCTTTGTCTAAGCTACTTGGTAAGGCAGGAATATTTAACCCTTTCCCAAACAAGACCTGGTTTTGACGTCCCTATTAGAAAAGGCTTGGGAAAACATTGAAACAAAGAAGAAACTGCTGATGACCAGCAGTTTCTCCTTTTGTCTCAATGTTTTCTATTTCATATTTTACACAAATCCTATCTTTGATAACATCCATTTTGTCATTTGTGGCAGTTTTTGAAGTAGATCACCCTAAAATTTTGTCGTTTGGGAAAGGGTTTTAGAATCAACATGACATTTTTTAACTGTTTTAACATTCTTTCTTTTTCTCTTCACAGCCAAGACCAAATTAGGAAATCCAATTTTAATCACAGAAGTCAAGAAGGGAAGTGTAGCTTACAGGTAAGCATTTTGATGTTGAAAATAGACTCTTTGCAAATCAATCGAATTAGTTTAAAACTCATTCCCACATACTGACGCTTTTCGATGCCCATAAGATTAAGGCTTTGGAAAACTTTGTGGAAAATGAAGAAATTGCTTGTGACAAGCAATTTCCCACAATGTTTTATACCCCAAAGATTTTTCCTAAACCTTTAATTTGCTGTGCATCAATAAGTGGATATGGGTCAAGGAATTTGTGATTTGGCAAAGGTTGAACCTTTTTGGTACCATGGCTGAGAAAAGTCTACAGCAGAATCAAAAGGCAACAAAAGTTGACATGCATATTCCAGGAAATTCTTTTTGTCAAGCTTTAATTATTGAATGGAAAATGTCATTTTTTTGCAAATAGTTGGGCAAGAAATAAATAAATAGCATTGTAAATTTCAAGCCAACATTTGTCCAAGATATGAACATTTGTTTTAAAACAATAGAATATTTTTTTTAAAGAATTTGAGGCTGAAATGTACTTTCTGAGTAAAACTTTGGTGCCCATATTATTAAATAATTGACAATATTTTTGTAGGTGTGGATCGGTACAACCAGGGGATAATCTCATCTCTTTCAATGATGTTAGGACAGAGAATCTCTGTATAGATGATTCAATAGAAAATACCATAGAAAACATTGAGGCAAAAGAAGAAAATGCTGACAATCAGCATTTTCTCCTTTTGCCTCAATATTTTCTGTGTAAAAATTTGGTGCCAATATTTGACAATATATTGTAGGTGTGGATCAGTACAGCCAGGCGATAAGCTGATCTCTATCAATGATGTGAGGACAGAGAATCTCTGTATAGATGATGCAGTGGACTTACTGCGTGGAGATGAAGATATTATTAAACTCAAACTTAGGAGGGATGACCCATGTACTGGTAATATGTTTGTTAATGTTTGTGTGTGTCTGTGTGTCTGTTTATAATCCCAGTAAGAATCTGTATTGATTATGTGGTAGACTTACTGCGTGGAGATGAAGATATTATTAAACTCAAGCTACGGAGGGATGACCCTTGTACTGGTAATATGTTTGTTAATGTTTGTGTGTGTGTCTGTGTATCTGTTTATAATCCCAGTAAGAATCTCTGTAAAGATGATGCGGTCGACTTACTGCGTGGAGATGAAGATATTATTAAACTTAAACTGAGGAGGGATGACCCTTGTACTGGTAATATGTTTGTTAATGTTTGTGTGTGTGTCTGTTTATAATCCCAGTAAGAATCTGTGTGAAGATGATGCAGTGGACTTATTGCGTGGAGATGAAGATATTATTAAACTCAAGCTACGGAGGGATGACCCATGTACTGGTAATATGTTTGTTAATGTTTGTATGTGTGTCTGTTTGTCTATTTATAACCCCTGTAAGAATCTCTGTATATATGATGCAGTGGAATTATTGCGAGGAGATGAAGATATTATTAAACTAAAGCTGCGGAGGGATGACCCTTGTACTGGTAATATGTTTATGAATGTTTGTGTGTGTGTCTGTGTGTCTGTTTATAATCCCAGTAAGAATCTGTATTGATTATGTGGTGGACTTACTGCGTGGAGATGAAGATATTATTAAACTCAAGCTACGGAGGGATGACCCTTGTACTGGTAATATGTTTGTTAATGTTTGTGTGTGTCTGTGTGTCTGTGTGTCTGTTTATAATCCCAGTAAGAATCTGTATTGATTATGTGGTGGACTTACTGCGTGGAGATGAAGATATTATTAAACTCAAGCTACGGAGGGATGACCCATGTACTGGTAATATGTTTGTTAATGTTTGTATGTGTGTCTGTTTGTCTATTTATAACCCCTGTAAGAATCTCTGTATATATGATGCAGTGGAATTACTGCGAGGAGATGAAGATATTATTAAACTAAAGCTGCGGAGGGATGACCCATGTACTGGTAATATGTTTGTTAGCTCACCTGAGCACGAAGTGCTCAAGGTGAGCTATTGTGGTCACTTTTTGTCCGTCGTCCGTCTGTCCGTCTGTCCGTCCGTCCGTCCACAATTTCGTGTTTACACTCTAGCATCTACAAATATAAGCCAATCTTGACCAAACTTGGTCAAAACATGTATGGTCTTAAGATCTCGGATGAGTTCGATTATGGGTCAGATCGAACAAGAAAGTCAGGAGTTATCTGCCCTTGAATGCGAAAAATACTTAGTTTTGACATTGTTTACACTCTAGCATCTACAATTATGGATCAATCAAGACAAATCTTGGAGATAACATTGCAGACCATAAGATCTCGGATGAGTTCGATTTTCAGTCTGATCTGACCAGAAAGACGAGAGTTATGTGCCCTTGAATTTGACAAAATTGCCATTTTCGGCTGTTTTTGACCTTGTTTACACTCTAGAATCTACAATTATTCATCAATCAAGACAAAACTTTGACACATTGTTTGTGACCATGATATCTCGGATGAGTATGATTTTCAGTCTGATCTGATCAGAAAGTCGAGAGTTACTTGCCCTTGAATTTGACAAAATTGTCATTTTTGGCTGTTTTCGATGATGTTTACACTCTAGAATCTACATTTATTGATCAATCAATCCAAAACTTGGACACAATATTGGGGATCATAAGATCTGGGATGAGTTTGATTGTCAGTCTTATCTGATCAGAAAGTTGAGAGTTATGAGCCCTTGAATTTGACAAAATTGTTGTTTTTGACTGTTTTCGACCTTATTTACACTCTAGAATCTACAATTTTTGACCAATCAAGACAAATTTTGGACACAAGGTTGGAGACCATAAGATATCATATGAGTTTGATTTTCAGTCTGATCTGACCAGAAAGATGAGAGTTATGTGCCCTTGAATTTGATATAATTGCCGATTTCGGCTGTTTTTGACATTGTTTACACTCTATAATCTACTATTATTTATCAATTAAGACAAAACTTGAACACAATGTTTGAGACCATGAGATCTTGGATAAGTTTGATTTTCAGTCCAATCTGATAAAAAAGTGGAGAGTTATGTGCCCTTGAATTTGATCAAATTGCCGTTTTCGGCTGCTTTAGACCTTGTTTACACTCTAGAATCTACAATTATTGACCATTCAAGACAAATCTTGGACACAATGTTGGATATCATAAGATCTCGGATGAGTTCGATTTTCAGCCTGATCTGACTAGAAAGTCGAGAGTTAAGTGCCCTTGAATTTGACAAAATTGCTGTGTTTTCGACCTTGTTTATACTCCAGAATCTACAATTATCTATCAAACAAGACAAATCTTGGACACAATGTTGGGCATGATGAAATCTTGGATGAGTTCGATTTTCACAATGTTATTGACCATAAGTTCGTTTTCAGTCTTAAAGTCATAAATATTTTTTGAATTAAAGAAAAGTGTTGCTTATATCATTTTGGTTCAGGTGAGCGATATAGGACCATCATGGTCCTCTTGTTAATGTTTGTGTGTGTGTCTATGTGTCTGTTTATAATCCCAGTAAGAATCTCTGTAAAGATGATGCGGTCGACTTACTGCGTGGAGATGAAGATATTATTAAGTTGAAACTACGGAGGGATGACCCTTGTACTAGTAATATGTTTGTTAATGTGTGTCTGTGTGTCTATTTATAACCCCTGTAAGAATCTTTGTATAGATGATGCGGTGGACTTACTGCGTGGAGATGAAGATATTATTAAACTCAAGCTACGGAGGGATGACCCATGTACTGGTAATATGTTTGTTAATGTGTGTCTGTTTATAACCCCTGAAAGAATCTTTGTATAGATGATGCGGTGGACTTACTGCGGGGAGATGAAGATATTATTAAACTAAAGCTGAGGAGGGATGACCCTTGTACTGGTAATATGTTTATGAATTCTTCTCTCTCTCTTTCTGTCTATTTATAACACCCTTAAGATAATTCTACCTGATGCATTCCTTTTATACTGAACCAAAAAAAGAAACTTTCTCAAAGTATGTACCAATTGTTCGATAGTACCAATTAGATGTACACACACTTATTATTATATACATGTAGTAGGGTGAAAAAAATTGTTATACCCCCCCTACAAAGTAGAGGGGGCCCTTGAGCAGGCATATAAATTTTTTTAACAAACATCTCTTGTTATATATTTATCTAGATGAGACGGGTGCCGAGTGTATATCGTATACAGTAGAGCTACAACGTAATGGTGGTCCACTTGGTATCACTTATTGGTACCAGGGTTTTTATGCTCCCCGAAGGGAGAGCATATAGTCGCCGCTTTGTCCGTCCATCCGTCCTGTCCGTCCATCATTCCGTCCGTCCGTCCGAAGTGATTTCTCTATAACCCTTGGGCCAAATCAAATGAAACTTACCATGTGAACTCCCTATGACATAATGCCAATGTACTTTTCCCTGTTTTTGGATTTGAGGCCTCGTCATGGGAAAAGGGGACTTAAGGTAAAATACAGTTTTTCTCTAATTTCTCTTAGTCTAATGGTCAGAATTTGATGAAATTTCATATTTGAGTAGCAAATCAGATGCCCTTGACAATAAAGTGCTCTCCATGACATACATTTATTGTGACAATGCCTTATTCGGGGAGCATTGTCATTCTCTGACGGCCCTTGTTTTTCCTACTATTATTAGTACCGGTAAAAGGTACATTTCCCAATGGATACAGGCACTTCCCAATTTTAGTACATGCCGTTTCCCAATCTCCATAGCTACCCAAACATGTTCCTTTTTAAACCCAGACCCTACAATGATTTGTGGTACAGAATTTAGCCCCTAATGATAGATAAGATACACTTTACAGATTCCAAATTCATCAATTTAGCGAATCAATCTTTTCCTAAATTGGAAGATTTCACGACTCGAAAAATTCCCAATCGTAGGGGTACAGGTACCTTTCCCAATTGGCAAGAAAAAACGCTGGGTACAGATGACTGCAGTGCTGCAAGGACTTATATTTATGTTAAATTTCGCTGCTTTTGAACAAAAACCTCGTAACTGCAGCTTAGAACAAGCTGCGGTTACAAGTTTTATGTTGAAAAGCAATACTTTATGTCATATTTATCTAGATGAGACGGGTGCCAAGTGTATATCATATACAGTAGAGTTACAACGTAATGGAGGACCACTTGGTATCACCATTATTGGTACAGATGACCCTAATGATTAATGTTGCTAGTACTTATATTTATCTTAAATTTCGCTGCTTTTCAACAAAAACCTCGTAACTGCAGCTTAGAACAAGCTGCAGTTACAAGGTTTTTGTTTTAAAAGCAGTACTTTATTTTATATTTATGTAGATGAGACTGGTGCCGAGTGTATATCCTATGCAGTAGAGTTACAACGTAATGGAGGACCACTTGGTATTACCATTATTGGTACAGACGACACCAGTTATTGATGCTGCTGGGACTTATATACTGTATATGTTATAATTATTTTATATTTATCTGGATGAGACTGGTGCCGAGTGTATATCATATACAGTAGAGCTACAACGTAATGGTGGACCACTTGGTATTACCATTATTGGTACAGACGACCCCAGTTATTAATGCTGCTGGGACTTATATACTGTATATGTTATAATTATTTTATATTTATCTAGATGAGACTGGAGCCGAGTGTATATCATATACAGTAGAGTTACAACGTAATGGTGGACCACTTGGTATTACCATTATTGGTACAGATGACCTAATGATTAATGTTGCTAGGACTTATATTTATGTTAAATTTCGCTGCTTTTGAACAAAAACCTCGTAACTGCAGCTTAGAACAAGCTGCAGTTACAAGGTTTTTGTTGAAAAGCAATACTTTGTTCTATATTTATGTAGATGAGACGGGTGCAGAGTGTATATCATATACAGTAGAGCTACAACGTAATGGTGGACCACTTGGCATTACCATTATTGGTACAGATTAATGTTGCAAGGACTTATATTTGGACTTATGTTAAATTTATTTTATTTTTATCCAGATGAGACTGGTGCCGAGTGTATATCATATACAGTAGAACTACAACGTAATGGTGGGCCACTTGGTATTACTATTATTGCTTCAGATGACTGCAGTGAATAATGTTGCTAGGACTTATATTTATGTTATATTTATTTTATATATTATCTAGATGAGACTGGAGCCGAGTGTATATCATATACAGTAGAACTACAACGTAATGGTGGGCCACTTGGTATTACTATTATTGGTACAGACGACCCCAGCGATCCTATAGTTATTTCTAGTCTGGCTGACGGGGGACTTGCTGCAAGGTGAATAGTTCATTACTTTTATTTTCTTAACCCTTTCCCAAAAGACAAAATTTTAGGGCGATCCATTTCAAAAACTGTGACAAATGACAAAATGGATGTTATTAAAGAAAGGCTTTGTGTAAAATATGGCTAAGAAAATATTGAGACAAAAGGAGAAACTGCTGGTTATCAGCAGTTTCTTCTTTTGTTTCAATGTTTTCCCAAGCCTTTTCTATTAGGGACGTCAAAACCAGGTCTTGTTTGGGAAAGGGTTAATCTCAATCTTTTTATGCCCCTGTATCGAAAGATTGGTAGCATATTATTTTACTCTTGTCTGGCTGTCTGTCCATCCGTTGGTCCTTCTGTCTCTCTGTCTGCACATCGACCAATCGGTCTATCTGTCCGAAAACTAAACATTTGCCTTTTCTCAAAAAAAATTAGCAATTTCTGGGGCATTAATGTTTCACAAACACATCTTGTTCTTAAAAGAATAGTTGACAGCAATATAAATGTTAGTTGAAACTGAAGAATAATAAATTACAGCATGTAAAACAGTTATGACTAGTCTAGCAGACGGACCAAAAAGCTGTAAGGTTCATTTTAGATTTCGTTTATTATTCCGCTACATCGTTTAATAGGTATTTGGTTATATAAGTATTAACTCTCTGTAGGTCTGTCTGTTTTACAATGTTTTTATTAAACTATCAAAAGGAATGTTCAAGCTACATATATAATTTATAGAACCTTTGCACTTCTCTTGCTGTTGGTTTCAAATTCCTGTTGTGACCTAAGGTTTGCAGGAAGTATAGACTAAGATCAGCCTACACAGACATGCAGTCTGATCTTAGCCTACACTAGCTGCTTTCTATTCAGATATTCTAGCTAAAACTTCAAACAGATTGCAATGTCTATAAAATTGGCAATATGTTTTAAAAAAAAATCTTAAGGCAGCCGGACAAGGTTAAACCTTATTGTTATTGTGTATTTTACAGAACTGGTGCCATTAGGGTTGGAGACAAACTATTGGCCATCAACGGTGTATCAACGGCTAGTAAAAGTTTGACTGAAGCCACCAATATGTTACAATCAGCCGGGGAACTTGTTACATTGAAAATAGCTAGACCAGATAAACTCAGTAGGTTTTGATATAACCCTTTAACCCAAACAAAATTAGATTGATCCAGTATCAACTGCCAGTAAAAGTCTGACTGAAGCTACAAATATGTTACAGTCAGGAAACTTGCTACATTGAAATTAGCTAGATCTTTTAAACTAAATATAGGGTTATGGTTATAGAATGATGGATTAATCTAGAAAGGGTAAATCCATACCCACATTCTGAGGCTTTTTGACGCCCCACTTGTGCTTGTGATAAGAAATTTCTTCATTTTCTGCAACATCTTTGAATTTGGATGAGTTTTAGGGTAGCCAATTAATGATGTCTGCAGACAACGAAAGATATATAGATAAAGGTAGAATGTATTCCCGAGTTTTATTTTTAAGGGTCATCAAAATCAGGTCTTGTTTGGGAAAGAGTTTTAAAAGATTGTTAATACATGTTTGCATGTTCTTGTTTTACAGATATAAAAACACAGAATACAAGTAAGAAAAGTTCTGTAAGTATCAATAAGCCAGTCTAATTTTATGACTCTGTTCAAATTCATTGATTGAATGGGGTTGAATGCCTCTTTCAACTGCAATGGTCTTATCACAGTGGATGGATCACATAACCTTGGATTCATGTTGTTTCTCTCCCTAGTACTACTGCAACATCCTTCCCAAGCCTCTAGCTGCTTGCCCACATAAGTTTATGATTATCCAACCTTTGGTGGGAGACAGAATTAATATCACAAAAGATTTTGCCGTGGTCGGGGATCAAACCTGGGACCTCATGAGTGAGAGTCAGATGCAGCCCCCATACTAAAAGATCCAGTTTTGTTTTACCTTTGTCTGTTCTTCCATCTGTCTGTCTTCTGTATCTACTGTGAAACTAACTATTTAAAATGAAATGTGAAAATGTAAGATTTTTTGGGCAATTGTGTTTAACATAATATCTTGCTTAGCTTGACTTGTACATTTTTATGAGTAAAATGTTTTGATGTACTGGAAAGTGATGATGATTAACTCATTCCCAGACAGTGATGCTTTTTGACGCTCCTCTAGAAAAATGCTTCGGTAATCATTACGGAAAATGAAGAAATTACTTGTGACAAGCAATATTTTCATTTCCAACAATGTTTTCTAACCCAAAATGTAAAGATCATTTGAAAATTTCTTTGACTTCAAATTGTCTGATTCACCTTTCTCGTTGGAACAAAATTTTTCCCTCTTTTAATGAGTGAATAAGTCCTTTAATATCTGTTTTTCAGTCTGAAAAAGAAGAGACCTGCAAATCCACCACACCGGTACGCAGTATTGACAGCGCTCTGGAATCATGGGACAGCTCAGGACCTGATATTTATGCCACTAGTCAAAACAGAACACATTCGGTATCCGTACCGAAAATCAGACCTCAGAGCGCGGGAATAACAAAGGGTAGGGACAACAAGAAACGCAAGTCCCGCCCTTATTCCTCCGACTCAACAGATACGGGTGACGATTTTGGGAAGAAGCTATCGGAGTTACGAATCTCGGATGAAGCATGGGAAGGGGACCAGGAGAGTAGTAAGAGTGACGAATCTAGTCCGGGAGAAATCGACGATTGGTCGAAAGCATTTAAAAACTTTGAAGTGCAATCAGACATGTTGGAACAAATGGCCAGTACCTCTAAACAACACAGCACAGGGAGTTTAGATAGAAAAGTGAACACAAAAACTAACAAAAAGGAGCGACAGAAAGTCAGGCGTAACTGGTCGCATAGTACAAGTCGCGGAGCCATTAGTCAAAATGACCTACGGGGTTATCCCTTGGATCGTAGGGCACGTCGATGTGCGAGTAGTTCAAGTGCGCGCGATCTGAATCAACCATCATTGAAAGATCAATATAGTTCATATTCGACACCATCGCCGCAATCTATACAGCTTCACAGAGTAACATTAGAAAAGGACACGCCTGGGGAAGATTTTGGGTTTGGTGTATCTGATGGGGTTTATGATAAGGGTGTTTATATTAGTGCTGTAAGGCCTGGGTCTAAAGCTGACAGAATGGGACTCAAGTGTTATGATAGGATATTACAGGTTGGTCTTGTTTAATTCTTTCACCTACGACACAATTTAAAGGTTTTCCATTATGGAAGCTGCTGAAGACAACTAAACTGATATTTTTAGATACTGGATTTGTGTACAAAAGAGCATAGAAAATATTGAGACAAAAAGAGAAAATGCTGATTATCAGCATTTTCTTCTTTTGCTTCAATGTTTTCCCTAATTAATTCTACCAAGGCAGTCAAAACCTGGTCATGTTGAGAAGGGTTAACTACACTAGGAAAGGACACCCCCGGGGAAGATTTTGGGTTTGGTGTATCTGATGGTGTTTATGATAAAGGTGTTTATATTAGTGCTGTACGGCCTGGGTCTAAAGCTGACAGAATGGGACTCAAATGTTATGATAGGATATTACAGGTTGGTCTTCTTGTTTAATTTTTTTACAAACAGCACAATTTTAGGGTTTTCCAACTTGAAAGCTGCTGCAGACAACATAATTGATATTGTTAAAGACTTGAATTGTGTACAATAGAGCATAGAAAATATTGAGGCAAAAGGAGAAATTGCTGATTATCAGCAATTTCTTCTTTTGCCTCAATATTTTCCCAAGCCTTTTCCATTAGGATGATCAAAACCAGGTCTGGTTTAGGAAAAAGTTAATTACGCTAGAAAAGGACACCCCTTGGGAAGATTTTGGTTTTGGTGTATCTGATGGTGTTTATGATAAGGGTGTTTATATTAGTGCTGTAAGACCTGGGTCTAAAGCTGACAGAATGGGACTCAAGTGTTATGATAGGATATTACAGGTTGGTCTTGTTTAATTTTTTCACATACAACACAATTTTAGGGTTTTCCAACTTGAAAGATGCAGCAGACAACCAAATTGGTGTCATTTAAAGAAGAATTTGTGAATATTATAACACAAAAGATTGAGGCAAAAGAAGAAAATGCTGATATCAGCATTTTCTTACTTTGCCTCAATATTTTCCCAAGCCTTTTCCATTAGGGAGAGCAAAGCCAGCTCTCATTTGGAAAAGGTGAATTACGCTAGAAAAAGCCTTGGGAAGATTTTGGGTTTGGCGTATCTGATGGGGTTTATGATAAGGGTGTTTATATTAGTGCTGTAAGACCTGGGTCTAAAGCTGACAGAATGGGACTCAAGTGTTATGATAGGATATTACAGGTTTGTATTGTTTAATTCTTTTCACATACAACACAATTTTAGGGTTTTCCAACTTAAAAGATGCTGCAGACGACCAAATTGGTGTCATTTAAAGAAGATTTTGTGAATATTATAACACAGAAAAGATTGAGGCAAAAGAAGAAATTGCTGATTATCAGCAATTTCTTCTTTTGCCTCAATATTTTCCCAAGCCTTTTCCATTAGGATGATCAAAACCAGGTCTGGTTTAGGAAAAAGTTAATTACACTAGGAAAGGACACCCCCAGGAAGATTTTGGGTTTGGTGTATCTGATGGTGTTTATGATAAGGGTGTTTATATTAGTGCTGTAAGACCTGGGTCTAAAGCTGACAGAATGGGACTCAAGTGTTATGATAGGATATTACAGGTTGGTCTTGTTTAATTCTTTCACTTAAGACACAATTTTAGGGATTTCCAACTTGAAAGATGCAGCAGACGACCAAATTGGTGTCATTTAAAGAAGAATTTGTGAATATTATAACACAGAAAAGATTGAGGCAAAAGGAGAAAATGCTGATATCAGCATTTTCTTTCTTTTCCTCAATATTTTCCCAAGCCTTTTCCATTAGGATGATCAAAACCAGGTCTGGTTTAGGAAAAAGTTAATTACGCTAGAAAAGGACACGCCAGGGGAAGATTTTGGTTTTGGTGTATCTGATGGGGTTTATGATAAGGGTGTTTATATTAGTGCTGTAGGACCTGGGTCTAAAGCTGACAGAATGGGACTCAAGTGTTATGATAGGATATTACAGGTTGGTCTTGTTTAATTCTTTCACTTAAGACACAATTTTAGGGATTTCCAACTTGAAAGATGCAGCAGACGACCAAATTGGTGTCATTTAAAGAAGAATTTGTGAATATTATAACACAGAAAAGATTGAGGCAAAAGGAGAAAATGCTGATATCAGCATTTTCTTTCTTTTCCTCAATATTTTCCCAAGCCTTTTCCATTAGGATGATCAAAACCAGGTCTGGTTTAGGAAAAAGTTAATTACGCTAGAAAAGGACACGCCAGGGGAAGATTTTGGTTTTGGTGTATCTGATGGGGTTTATGATAAGGGTGTTTATATTAGTGCTGTAAGACCTGGGTCTAAAGCTGACAGAATGGGACTCAAGTGTTATGATAGAATACTACAGGTTGGTCTTGTTTGATTCTTTCACAGATAGCAAAATTTTAGGGTTTTCCAACTTGAAAGCTTCTGCAGACAACATAATTGATATTGTTAAAGACTTGAATTGTGTACAATAGAGCATAGAAAATATTGAGGCAAAAGGAGAAAATGCTGATATCAGCATTTTCTTCTTTTGCCTCAATATTTTCCCAAACCTTTTCCATTAGGGACATCAAAACCAGGTCTGGTTTAGGAAAAAGTTAACTACGCTAGAAAAGGACACGCCAGGGGAAGATTTTGGTTTTGGTGTATCTGATGGTGTTTATGATAAGGGTGTTTATATTAGTGCTGTAAGACCTGGGTCTAAAGCTGACAGAATGGGACTCAAGTGTTATGATAGGATATTACAGGTTTGTATTATTTAATTCTTTCACTTAAGACACAATTTTAGGGATTTCCAACTTGAAAGATGCAGCAGATGCAGCAAATTGGTGTCATTTAAAGAAGAATTTGTGAATATTATAACACAGAAAAGATTGAGGCAAAAGGAGAAAATGCTGATATCAGCATTTTCTTCCTTTGCCTCAATATTTTCCCAAGCCTTTTCCATTAGGGAGAACAAAGCCAGCTCTCATTTGGGAAAGGTGAATTACGCTAGAAAAAGCCTTGGGAAGATTTTGGGTTAGGCGTATCTGATGGTGTTTATGATAAGGGTGTTTATATTAGTGCTGTAAGACCTGGGTCTAAAGCTGACAGAATGGGACTCAAGTGTTATGATAGAATATTACAGGTTTGTCTTCTTGTCTAATTATTTTACAAACAGCAAAAATGTAGACTAATCCATGCAAAGCAGCTGCAAACAATGAAGTGGATGTTGAAAAAGAAAGGATTCATGCATATTGAAGCATGGAAAATATTGAGGCAAAAGGAGAAATTGCTGATCATCAGCATTTTTATGCTCCCCAAAAAAAATTTCGGGGGAGCATATAGTCGCCATGCTGTCCGTCCGTCCGTCCACAGCCATATCTCGGCAACCCTTGGACCAAATTCAATGAAACTTCACATGTGAACTCCCTGGGATAATCCCTAGGTACGTTTTTCTCCGTTTCTTAATTTGAGGCTGCATCATGGAAAAAGGGGCCTTAATGTAAAAATTAGATTTTCTCTAATTTCTCTTCATCCAATGGGCAGAATTTAATGAAATTTTGTGCTTATGTGATAAATGAGATGTTCTAGACCATATTCTATAAATAATGTGTGTACAAAAAGTCCATCATGGGAAAAGGGGGCTTAATGTATGATAGTTTTTATTTTGGTGACAAACACTTATTCGGGGAGCATAATCCGTCTATGACGGCTCTTGTCTTCTTTTGCCTCAATGTTTTCCAAAGCTCATTCTATTAGGGACATCAAAATCCGGTCTTGTTTAGGAACAGTTAACTACACTAGAAAAGAACACCCCGGGTAAGATTTTGGGTTTGGTGTATCTGATGGTGTTTATGATAAGGGTGTTTATATTAGTGCTGTAAGGCCTGGGTCTAAAGCTGACAGAATGGGACTCAAGTGTTATGATAGGATATTACAGGTTGGTCTTGTTTAATTTCTTTCACCTACGACACAATTTAAAGCTTTTTATACGCCGCCGGAGGCGGACGTATATTGGCGTCATCTTCTCCGTCTGTCCGTCCGTCCATCCGTCCATCCGTCCGTCCGTACGTACGTCCACTTTTCTTGTCAACGCAACTCCTCCTAAGTTTCTGGCTGGATCTTCTTGAAACTTGGTCAATGTTATCACCTCAATTGGTAGATGTGCATGAAGGAAGGATTTTATGGTTCGTTGATTTTTGCCTGAGTTATGCCCCTTAAAAACTTAGTCTCTGGGGCTTATTGAAATTGCAGCCTTGTCAACGCAACTCCTCCTAAGTTTCTGGCTGGATCTTCTTGAAACTTGGTCAATGTTATCACCTCAATTGGTAGATGTGCATGAAGGAAGGATTTTATGGTTCGTCGATTTTTGCCTGAGTTACGCCCCTTAAAAACTTAGTCTCTGGGGCTTATTGAAATTGCAGGCTTGTCAACGCAACTCCTCCTAAGTTTCTGGCTGGATCTTCTTGAAACTTGGTCAATGTTATCACCTCAATTGGTAGATGTGCATGAAGGAAGGATTTTATGGTTCGTTGATTTTTGCCTGAGTTATGCCCCTTAAAAACTTAGTCTCTGGGGCTTATTGAAATTGCAGCCTTGTCAACGCAACTCCTCCTAAGTTTCTGGCTGGATCTTCTTGAAACTTGGTGGATGTTATCACCTCAATTGGTAGATGTGCATGAAGGAAGGATTTCATGGTTCATTGATTTTTGCCAGAATTATGCCCCCTTCAATCTTAGTCTCTGGGGCTTAATGATATTTCAGCCTCGTGAATGCAATTCCTTCCAGGTTTTTCACTGGATATTTATAAAAACCTTTTTGTGAACACAATTTTTTAAAGGTTTTTCAGTGAATATTTATAAATCCTTGTCAATGTCATTTTTTTGTCTCAAGTTTTATAAGTGGCGGCGTATATTGTGACGATGGCACTCTTGTTCCATTATGGAAGCTGCTTCAAACAACAAAATTGATATCGTTAAAGACTGGATTTGTGTACAATAGAGCATAGAAAATATTGAGGCAAAAAGAGAAAATGCTGATTATCAGCATTTTCTTCTTTTGCTTCAATGTTTTCCCTAACTAATTCTACCAAGGCAGTCAAAATCTGGTCATGTTTGAGAAGGGTTAACTACACTAGAAAAGGACACCCCGGGGAAGATTTTGGGTTTGGTGTATCTGATGGTGTTTATGATAAGGGTGTTTATATTAGTGCTGTAAGACCTGGGTCTAAAGCTGACAGAATGGGACTCAAGTGTTATGATAGAATATTACAGGTTGGTCTTCTTGTTTAATTATTTTACAAACAGCAAAAATTTAGACTAATCCATGCAAAGCAGCTGCAGACAATGAAGTGGATGTTGAAAAAGAAAGGATTCATGCATATTAAAGCATGAAAAATATCCAGGCAAAAGGAGAAATTGCTGATTATCAGCAGTTTCTCCTTTTGCTCAATATAAGCCCATTATGCTACCACTGAACTGAATGCATATTTTCTCCTGTGTAGAATAATGTAGGGGAGGGGGTCTACTGTACATCTCTTGGAATTAGTATCTTCCATATGTCTGTAATTTTGTCTGTCTGCACAACTTGTGAAAACTAACGAACTGAAAACTAAAATTGCCTGTAACTTCTCACCTATTTTAGTAACAAAGCTCATGTTTGGTATTAACCATTTCCCAAACAAGACCTCATTTTGACGTCCCCAGTAGAAAAGACTTGGGAAAACATTGAGACAAATGAATGATAACCAGCAGTTTCTCCTTTTGTCTCAATATTTTCTATGCCATATTTTACACAAACCAAACCTTTATCAACATCCATTTTGTTGTCTGCAGCAGCTTTTGAATGAGACCACCATAGAATTTTGTCTGAAGGGAGAGGGTTAACTTGCATTTCAACAATGTGCAGGTGTTGGTATCAAGGTTGTCCATCTAAGTCATTTATAAGAGTTACACTTTAGAAAAGCTTTGGGGGGATATTTGTGTTTAAACGCAAACATATTGTAGGTCATGTCAACCCTTTCCCAAATAAGACCATGTTTTGGTGTCCTTAATAGACAAGGCTTTGGAGAACATTGAGGCAAAAAATTCTCATCATTATCTCCTTTTCTCTCAATATTTTCTTCGCTATATCATACGCAGTCATCATCCATTTTTTCGTCTGGAGCAGTCTAAGATTTTGCCGTTTTCGAGAGGGTAAAAACGTTGTAACTTGAGCTTTTTCAAGCTGTAGTAAGTGCATTTTCAGTGTGACAAACAACAACTTGTTTTTTTTGCAGATAAATAAAAAGCGAACGAGAGATATGACCTGTGGTCAAGCCATTCCATTGATATGTGGGTCCACGCTGGACATCGTGGTGTGCAGAAATCCCCTCACCCTCACAAAAACTGCGCTGAAGGAACACCAAAGACGAGGACGACCTTTACCCCCTGATCCGCCCGATGATGAAATGTCATGTGACTTTGAGGACCAATCAACTGACAGTATACCGGTGTACATGAATGTGTATAATTTAGATACTCCGATCGCTCGTAGTGAAAAGTCGTTCAAAACTGTTTAGTGTTTAGATAGATCTAGTATCAGAGCTACAGATAAGAGGGAATTAACCAATCACCAGATGGCAAAATTTTGGACTTGTCCAATTCGAAAGCTGCTGCAGACCACAAAATCGATGTAACGATGTGTGGGAAATTTGAATATCATAGCATTGGAAATATTGAGGGAAAAGGAGAAAATGCTGGTTATCAGCATTTTCTTCTTTTGCCTAAATATTTTCCATGCCTTTTTTGGTAGGGACGTCAAAATGGTTAACCAGGTCATGTTTGGGAAAGGTTTAACCCATTAAATACCCAGTTTTCTGTTGGGAACTTGACTGGTCCTAATGCATATCTTCGTTGTAAATGCAAAACCTCGTATCTCAATTTTGGATCATTTTAAAGGGGAGGGAAAAAAGTGTAATAACTTTTCCCAAACTGAAATGTTTTACTTGAAATTTGGACATGTTGTTCACAAATTTTGCTTAATTAATATTGATCAGTAAAAATATCTCAAAACCTGCAATAATTGCCTTAACTGGGCACACAAGTATGTACTTTGAAAATTGCCAGAATCAACATACGAGGTTTTGCATTTACGCCGACGATATGCAAAAATAGCAGGGGTTTTGTCTCTTTAGCTAAAGAACATTGTGGAAAATAAAGAAGCTGATTTTCTTCATCAATTTCTTTATTTTGCTCTAGGTTTTCCAAAACCTCATATTATATCCATGATATAGCAAAGAAAAACATTGAGAGAAAAAAGTAAAGTATGCTGGTCATCCTCATTTTCATCTTTCCTCTCAATGTTTTCAAAGCTTTCTCTAACAGGGACCTCAAAAGTAGGCATGACAGAACATATTTAAATGATTATACATGTTATACTGAGCTACAGATAAAGTGGCTTTTCTAAAATTTCTAAATGCAAAATGATTTATAATTCATCCTTCACTTAAACCTAAGTTGTGGGCACTTATTGGAATCGTTTCATCGAAACTATTCAAACGAGTGCATACAACATATGGTTTGGATTTGAAATAACAAATTTAGAATGACATCAACCTACAGCGGCGGATCCAGGATCTCTGTGAAGGGGGTTCGTTTTACTAGTATCACACAATTTTGACTGAATTTCTGCATGAAAAAAAAAATCAGGCTTCATAGGGGGGTTCGTTTGAACCTCCCGAACCCCCTCTGGATCCACCACTGCCATATCTCTCTTATCTGTTGTTGTGTTATACCTAAATTATAGATTTTTAGCACATTCTACACAAATGAGTTGTGATCTGGGAAAAGAGCCCTTTTAGTATTTGAGACCATTATATCGTCGCTTTTCTACGAAAATCTCGTAACTGCAGCTTAAAACAAGCTGCAGTTACGAGGTTTTTGTTGAAAAGCAGCAATATGTCCATATCAGCCTGCAGTGCCCATGAGCATCATGAACACGGTACATGAAGTTCTCTATCAGATGCTACAGGTCATACGGTAGCTTTAACCCATTACCAGATGGCAAAATTTTGGACTGTTCCGAATTCAAAGATGACGACAATTTCAAGTTCATGTAGATCTTTGTATACTTTTATATTTTTTAGCTCGACTTTTCGAAGAAAATGAGAGCTTATACTGTCACCCGGGGGTCGGCGTTGGCGTTGCAACAAAGGTTAAAGTTTTTTCAAACATCAATAACTTCCATACTATCAAAGGGATTCAACCCAAACTTGGAATACTTATTCACCATCACACCCTCTACCTTACTATCAAGGCCCATGACCCTGGGACCATTCTATTTGGAGTTATGCCCTCTTTTTACTAAGCAACTTAGAAAGTCGAGCGCGCTGTCTTTGGACAGCTCTTGTTGGTCTTATTTGAAAGAAAACATCGTTGGAAATGAAGAAATTGCTTGTCAAAAGCAATTTCTTCATTTTCCAATAATGTTTTCCCAAGCTTTTTCTCTTAGGGACATCAAAACCAGGTCTTGTTTGGGAGAAGGTTAAGAGAACAGCATTGAGCTTGATCCGATTTTATACATGCACAGGTTGATCTGGATTCATATTATTCTTAAATGCTATAGGGGGTTCTTTTTTCAGGTCGCGGCTCCAGTCATACTTGCCTCATTCCTATTTCAGTCATATCTTTTTCATGTTGTTACAATATACTTTACCTTTCAAAGCTAGCATTACTTGTTCTTGCATCTTAGATAGTTTTCTATGCAGTCTAAATACATATAGATTATTATATGGTTTGGATTTGAAATATCAAATTTATAATGTCTTTTTCCCTTCTTATATATTGCGCTGAGCTGTAAGTAATAAAGGAATAATGAAAGAATCTCTTCTTACATTTGAGATGGACTGGTGATAAGTAATGACATCAGGTAAAACAGATAGTAAAGGCGACCTTGCATTTAGTTTCGGCAAGGTTACTTTGGATACTTAGGTATAAACGCCAGATATATTGTATATTTCTGAGTTGCAAGTCTTACTTAAGCCATTCCCATTTAACCCATTACCACACAATGACTCTTTTTGACTCCCCACAAGATAATGGCTTGTGAAAACATCGTGGAAAATGAAGAAATTGCTTGTGACAAGCAATTTCTTCATTTACCACAATGTTTTCTATGTAAAAAGACCAAAAAATTCAAAATTTCAATCACTTGAAATTGTCGTCTGCAGAATCTTTCAATTTGGCCCACCCTAAAATTGTGTCGTTTGGTAATGGGTTAAGGGCGCTTTTTTGATGCCTCACAAAATAATGGCGTTGGAACACATAGTGGAGAACGAAGATATTTTCTTCAGTCGAGCATTGTCTTCATTATTGCAGAGCTTCAGATTTATTTGAAGAGTGGTGGGTCAAAATGACCCATGGCAGGGAAATTGATGGGCTATTTTTAGCTCCACTGGCCTTCAGGCCAGCGGGCTATTGTCATGGCGCTGTGTCCGTCGTGCGTGCGTGCGTCCGTCCGTCCGGTCGTCAACTTTTTCTTTAAAAATCTTCTCTTCAGAAACCACTGGATGGATTTCTATCAAACTTCACAGGAATGATCCCTAGGTGGTCCTCCATCAGATTCCTAATTTTTAGCTCACCTGAGCACGAAGTGCTCAAGGTGAGCTATTGTGGTCGCTTTTTGTCCGTCGGCGTCCGTCTGTCCGTCTGTCCGTCCGTCTGTCCGTCTGTCCGTCCGTCTGTCCACATTTTGGTGTTACCACTCTAGCACCCACAAATATTGACCAATCTTAACCAGACTTGGTCAAAACATGTATAACCATAAGATCTCGGATGAGTTCGATTTTGGCTAAGGTCGGACCAGGGAGTCAGGAGTTATGTGCCCTTGAACGTCGAAAATGGCTAGTTTTGACTTTGTTACCATTCTAGCATCTACAAATATCGACCAATCTTAACCAAACTTGGTCAAAATATGTATGACTATAAGTTCTCGGATGAGTTCGATTTTGAGTCAGATCGAACCAGGAAGTCTGGAGTTATCTGCCCTTGAACGTCAAAAATTGCTGTTTTAGGCTTTGTTACCACTCTAGCATCTACAAATATTGACCTATCAAAACAAAACTTTGCAACATTGTTGGTAACTATAAGTTCTCAGATGAGTTTGATTTTGAGTCAGATCGGACCAGGAAGTCTGGAGTTATTTGCCCTTGAACGTCAAAAATGGCTAGTTTTGACTTTGTTACCACTCTAGAATCTACCAATATTGACCGATCAAAACAAAACTTTGCAACATTGTTGGTAACTATAAGTTCTCAGATGAGTTTGATTTTTTGTCAGATCGGACTAGGAAGTCCGGAGTTATGTGCCCTTGAACGTCAAAAATGGCTAGTTTTGACTTTGTTACAACTCTAGTATCTACAAATATTGATCGATCAAGACAAAACTTTGCCACAATGTTGGTAACCATAAGATCTTGGATGACTTCAATTTTCAGTGTGATTGAAGTAGGAAGTCTGGAGTTATGTGCCCTTGAATTTGGCAAAATTGCTGTTTTCGACTTTGTTTACACTGTAGCATCTACATTTATTGACTAATCAAGACAAAACTTGGCGACAATGTTGGTGACCATAAGATCCTGCATGAGTGAAAATTTCAGCTTGATTTGACCAGAAAAACCAGAGTTATTGGCCCTTGATTTTCACAAAATTACAGTTTTCGACTTTATTTTCACTCTAACAATATATTGACCAATCAAAAAAAATTGGACATAATGCTGATGAGAATATTTTTATTAGAACAGAGTTAATTGCTCTTGACTGTGACAAAATTGTTGGTTTCTTCCACTTTGTTTTTACTGTAACAGCCACAAATATTGATCATTCAAGATAATGAAAGCAGTTTTCAGCTGGATCATAACCTCACATCTTAAAGTATGTGCTCTTGAACTTGACAACATTGTGACTTTCTTTCTTTCTAGGTTCAGGTGAGCGATTAAGGACCATCATGGTCCTCTTGTAATTCTGATTGAACTAGAAAGTCTGGAGTTATCTGCCCTTGAATTAAAAAATGGCTGTTTTGACTTTGTTTTCACTCTAGCCACTACAAATATTTATCAATCAGGACAAAACTTGGTCAGAATGTTGGTGCTGATAAGATCTTGCCTGAGTGCAATTTTCAGCTTGATCTGAATATTACGTCTTGAGTTATGTGCCCTTGAAATTTGCAAAATTACCATTTTTGACCTTATTTTTACTCAAACAACCATAAATATCCACCAATCAACACGAAACTTTCATGTAATCTTACTGGCCATAAGATCTTGCATGTGTGTAATTTTCAGCTCCATAGGAATCTTAAATCATGATTTTCTGCCCTTGAATTTGACAAAATTGCTGTTTTCGACTTTGATTTTACACTCTTTACATCCACAAATATTGAACAGTCAAGTCAAAACTTAAACAAGATGTAGGTGAAGTTAGGATGTTGCTTTAGTGTGATTCTTAGCTAGATAGGAATATTAAATCCTCAGTTATATGCCTTTCAATTTGACAAAATTGCTAATTGTGACTTTTTTTTCACTCTAACAGCCAAACTCACTCTATTGAAGACAAAGCTTGGTAACCAATTGATCTTATACGAATGTGTTTTCAGCTTTCTAGTTAAGGGGGGGTCTCATTTGCGCCCACGCTTAGATTTTCTTGTAACTTTACTCATAGAATGCCCCTGACCTATGAACTACAAAAATATATTCGTTTTACTAAAAGAGCGCATATAGGTCTTTACGCGGCACCTTAAAGTGTTCCCTGTTTTCATTGATACCCGTCTTACAAAAACTCAATGTTGGCTATCTAGTTTTGGTATAAATCCACAAATTTTAATTCAAATAGCAAGAGGAGTCATTGTATAAACTTTTGATACCAATACCGTTGGTCCCAACATGCACAAAAAATTCTTAGAAATTCATTTAGTCAGAAATTGTCAGAAAAATAGACGAGAAATTTTCAAAACCTAAAATTCTATCAAATATTTTTGTATGTTCCCGTCTTTGTCAACCTATGAAATTAATGGAAAAGTTGGCCATATATGTTCCCTGTTTTTATGCAAAATTTCGTGAAAATTTGAAACCGGTAACATTGTCAAATAATGAGAATTGTTAACAACGGCACCTTAAGATGCTCCCGGATTTCAATAGTACCTGTCTAGCAAAAGCACAATTTTGCTTACCTAGTTTTGATATCAGCCCCAAATTTTAAATCAGAATAGCAAGAGGAGTCACCGTAGAATATTTTGGTACCAATATTGTTGATATCAACATGAACAAAAAAATTCTTAGAAATTTATTTAGTCAGAAATTGTCAGAAAAATAGCCGAGAAATTTTCAAAACCTAAAATTATATCAAATATTTTTGTATGTTCCCGTCTTTGTCAACTTATGAAATTGATAGGAAAGTTGGCCAAATATGTTCCCTGTTTGTATGCAAAATTTGGTGAAAATTTGAAACCGGTAACATTGTCAAATAATGAGAATTATGAACAACGGCACCTCAAGATGCTCCCGGATTTCAATGGTACCTGTCTAGCAAAAGCACAATTTTGCTTACCTAGGTTTGATATCAGCCCCAAATTTTAAATCGGAATAGCAAGAGGAGTCACTGTAGAATATTTTGGTACCAATTTTGTTGATATCAACATGAACAAAAAAATTCTTAGAAATTTATTTAGTCAGAAATTGTCAGAAAACTAATCGAGAAATTTTCAAAACCTAAAATTCTTTAAATTTTTTTGTATGTTTCCGTCTTTGTCAACCTATGAAATCGATAAGAAAATTTGCCATATATGTCCCCTGTTTGCATGCAAAATTTGGTGAAAATTTGAAACCGGTAACGTTGTCAAATAATGAGAATTGTGAACAACGACACCTAAAGATGCTCCCGGATTTCAATGGTTCCCGTCTAGCAAAAGCCCAATGTTGCTTACCTAGTTTTGATATCAGTCCTAAATTTTAAATCAGAATAGCAAGAAGAGTTATTGTAGAACATGTAGAACATTTTCAGACCAATATTTTTAATAGCAACATGGCACATAATTTCTCAGAAATCTATTTAGTCAGAAATTGACAGAAAAACTACCCTGAAAATTATATGAAACCTAACATTCAATCAAACTTTTTTGTATGTTCCCGTCTTTGTCAACCAATGGAATTAATAAGAAAGTTGGCCATATATGATCCCTGTTTGCATGCAAAATTTGGTGAAAATTTGAAACCGGTAACATTGTCAAATTATAAAAATTGTGAACAACGGCATCTTAACATGCTCCTGGATTTCAATGGTACCCGTCTAGTTAAAGCCAAATTTTGCTTACCTAGTTTTGATATCAGTCCCAAATTTTGAATCAAAATAGCAAGAGGGGTCATTGAAGAACATTTTGGTACCAACAATGTTGATGCCAACATGCAAAAAAAAGAATTCTCAGAAATTTATTAGGTCAGGAATTGTCAGAAAAACAGCAGAGAAATTTTCAAAACCTTAAATTCAAATAATTTCACTTGCATGTTCCCGTCTTTGTCAACCTATAAAATTGATAAAAAGGTTAGCCATATATGTCTCCTAGTCATATGCAGAATTTGATGAAAATTTGAAACTGGTAACATTGTCAAATAATGAGAATTGTGAACAACGGCACCTTAAAATGCTCCCGGATTTTAATGGTACCCATCTAGCAAAAGCTCAGTATTGCCTACATAGTATTGATATCAGTCCCCAATCTTAAATCAGAATAGCAAGAGGAGTCATCGTACAACATTTTTGTATCAATATTGTTGATAGAAACATGCGAAAATGATGCATGTTCTTCTCAAATCTGAAATTATCAAAAAGTTAATATGTCAACAAAGCAGTGGCTAGTTCATCATTACAATAGAAATATTAGCAATTTTGCATTCAAAGGCACAATTAATGTACAATAAAAACTGTTTTTGTGTTCTTTTTATTATCTTGAGCAGTGTAGTAAAGAAAAAAATGTTTATATTTTTAATAACTGTGCGATAATGCTCTTATAAGGGCCCAGCACTGTAACCGGAAGAAGAAGAAAGTAGTCTAAGTGCTGATAAGCCACAAAGGAAAGTTAAAAAGGGTGACAAAATAGATTAAATATGTAACATTATGCATCTCCTTTATTTTTACATCCCAACATTTTATAATTTACTCTGCTGTTTGGGATTTTTTCTTCCATTATATTATTGGTGGGTGGGGTACGACAATGTGCCCGATATTCTTTAAAATCATGTTTTTGTGTGAAAAAAGTTTAAACTGATGCCATGTGTAAGTTGGTTATGTTAAATAAAGACACAACAAAGCATAATGAGCTATTTACAAATGTATTTGAAAATGATTAAGTAAAATCTTAGATTTTACATTCTTAGAAATCTGGACCCTTTACACTTAAATTCAAAAACAACACTGTTACCGGTTTTATTTTTTCTTCATATTTTACCATAAGCATGGGCATATATAAGGGCAATTTTTACGTAAATTTTATAGGTTGACAAAAACTGGAACTAGGTGAAATTAAGACCTGAATTTGGACGAAATACTTAAAAACCAAAAAATTTGGCGATGAGGTCATACAAAATCTTCTAGAAAATTGTTTTTTGTTGAGTAATATATACTATTCTGGTTTATACACGATGAGAAATTATTAGACATTATTTTTGGGGACAATTTGGCTCGAATACGACAAAGCTGGGTGTATATGGCCTCGCTAAGTTAGGATACCCCCCATTTTTAAGCAAAAATCTTAAAATTCTTAAAAAAATATTTTCCAGAAAAGATTTTTAAAAAAAAATTCGGGAGTAACGTGGTAATAAAAAATACTAACTTCATACCAAATTTCATGAAATTCCGAGCGTGGGCACAACCCTATGGGAATTTCTGATAGGGTGAGACCCCCCCTTTGTAATTGCTTTAAAAGCAACAAGTTTTGAAAAATTTAGTCAGAACTTGGACTTGATATGACAAGAAATTCAGGTTTCATCAGCCATTTGCATTAATTTTGGAATATGGTATTTCCCCAAATCTATTTTTAGCTCAAAATCTATTTTTAGAAATATGATATATTTTGGAGTAATCAATGGTCTGTTAATTTAGATCTGTTTGGAAGATGGAAAATTTTAATTGCTAGTATCATCCTAAGCTGGAATGTTATACCATTTCCTTTTACCCTTTCTCAAATGGCAAACATATAGTTTTACTTTCTTTGCTTCAAGAACCAAACATTTTGAACAATCTAGTTTTGTAACTTTCTTTTTGCTCTATGAAACACAAGCATTGAACAATCTAATCTAATCTTGGATTAAATATTACATGAAACTCAGGCCTGTGGAGCGACTCAAGACCTTCAGGTCTTCTAGTTGGAAATGATGGGCCACAATAAACATTGTGATATAAAAAATTTGTAAAAGCTTGGGCCGCTTGGCCCCTGGAGTTGAAAAGTGATGGGCCATATTTGCAAATAGTGTGTGAAATGGCCCGGGCCCACTGTCAATCTGAAGCTCTGTTATTGTCCAGCAAGATTAACCCGGGACGGACTTCGCACACGAAAATTAAGTTGTCCCAGTTTAATTTGGATGGACAATACCCACAATGTTTTCTACACAAAAACAAGAACAAAATGTACAATGTTATTCACTTTAAGTTGTTGTTTGCAACATCTTTGAATTTGGACCAGTCTAAAATAGTGCTGTCTGGATGGAATACCATAGAATTACTTCTACATTTGGAAACTTGTATATCGCTACTTTTCAAAGAAAACATTGTAACTGCAGCTTATTTCAAGCTGCAGTTTCAAGGTTTTTGTTGAAAAGCAACGATATTATTACTGGTACCTTCTTTGTTACTGTCGTACTGTGTATTTTGATTGATCTAAAACCATGTATAGGGTGGACACAATGTTATGGCTCATGTCTACAAAAATTGTCTGTGTACGCAATTCAAATTCGAATTCAAAACAACTGTAATTTTGCATGTGATGGTTCGAATCTGGCATGTGGCTCTCAGTGCAAGATTTGAACCAATGCATGCAAAATTGTATTGATAATTGAAAACACATTTTCTCTTGTTTACATAGGTAAATTGTTTGAACCTGTGTTAAAATATCAAGACTGGACTATCATTGGTTAAGCCATTGCCACTCTTTTTGTATCCTTAAAAGATGAAAGCTTTGAAAAAACATTGTGGTAAATGAAGAAATTGTAATTGCTTTTGACAAGCAATATCTTCATTTCCCACAATGTTTTTACCCCCAAAAGACCAAAAAAATATTTTCATTCACTTGACATTGTCGTCTGCAACATCTTTGAAATTGGACAAGCTTAAGATTTTGTTGTTTGGTAATAAGGTTAATGATGTGTACTGTGTCTGTATTGTTGTATGTTTGTTTACTATTTGTATAGATAGGTTACTATGTATTTCAGTATTTTTGTAACAAAAACACATTGATGAAAAATGGAGATAAAATACTCGTTCAACAGCAATAAGAGTTTCTTCTATTATTTCGATTCTGATTTTAGCTCCACTGAACGTCAGGCCAGTGGGCTATTTCTAGCGAGCCGGGACTTTATGTCCGTGGAGCTAATGTCACAGCCCTAGTGTCGGCGTCGCGTCCCGTCTTCACTTGAAAATCTTTAACCTGGTCTATATCTCAGGCACTATTACAGATACAGCCTTGATATTTCACACATAGATACTTCTCGACAAGACCTTTCATTTGGGACCATGACCTTTGATCTAGTGACCTTGACCTTGGAGTTTGACCTACTTTTCAAAAACTTTAACCTGGCCTAAATCCCATGCACTATTATAGATAGAGCCTTGATATTTCACATATAGATACTTCATGCTATGACCTTGAGACCATGACCTTTGACCCAATGACCTTTGACTCTTTTATTTTGTGATAAGCTCTCGTATAGGCGAGCTACGTTGTCCGCTGACAACTCTTGTTATGATATTGTGTCATGTGTGCGTCTGTGCGTCCATGAGTGAGTTCTTCCGTAAACTTTTTCTTTAAAAATCTTTATCTCAAAACTACTGTATATGGCTTCCATGTTTTACTGAAATGATCCTTTGATGACCCTCTCTCAGATTCCTGCAAAGAATTTTGATTGAAACGGAAGGGTATGAGTTATCTGACCTTGAATGTCAAAAAAGCTGATTTTGACTTTGATGTCACTAGCAACTACAAATATTGGCCAATCAATACAAAACTTGAACAGAATGGACTAAGATATCTTGTCTGTGTGCAATCTTCAGCTTGATAAGAATTTCACTTCCAGAATTGTGTGCCGTTGAATTAACCCTTTCCCAAACAAGACCTGCTTTTGACGTCCCGAATAGAAAAGGCTTGGGAAAACATTGAAACAAAAGAAGAAACTGCTGATAACCAGCAGTTTCTCCTTTTGTCTCAATATTTTCTATGTCACATTTTACACAAATCTTATCTTCAATAACATACATTTTGTCTTTTGTAGCAGTTTTAGAGATGGATAACCCTAAAATGTTGCCGTTTGGGAAAGGATTAAAAAAAAATGCCTCTATCGAAATTGTTTTCTCTCTAGTTGATTTTGTTTTCAGTAGGACCGCCCCAAATATTTGTCAATAATTTACTTTCTCTGACCTGATTGCTGTTTATTACTTTCTAAGAACCGAAAGTTTTGAGCGACCTCTTTTACGGTGTTTTGCTCTAAGAACCACAAGTATTGAACAATTTAGTTAAAATTTGGATGGGATATTACAAGTAATCCAGGCCTGTGGAGCGAGTCGAGCTCTCCAGGACTTTCTAGCAGACGTATCTTATGGACAAAAAGTCTTGATGCGGTAGATACTGAAAGAGAGATGACGGTGCGGAAAATTAGCATATTTTTCTATTACCTCAATATGTTTCTGCTAATAACTGCATTATTTTTTTTATTATCGGTAGCATTTATCTATTTCGTCTGCAACACTCCCCCAATTGGATGGTTCAAACACTGTCTGTAGTACAAGATTTATCCCTTTCCCGTACGACGAAATTTTGGATTGTCCGATTTTAACCCATTACCACACAATGACTCTTTTTGATTCCCCACTGGGCAGGTTTAAAAAAAATGTGACCAAAGTGTGACATTTAAATGTTAAGAATAACAGATAATTTTACAGAATATCATCAGGATTTCTTAATTAGGGTGGCTAAAAACTATTCTAAATGGTTAAGCAGTGCCCAAATTATATTTTAAATTCATGTTCATGTTTTAGCTAAAATTGTGTGCACAATCTTGCAAAATGACAACAAAAAAGCGTTTCACTCCTGACAGCATATATATTGCACAATATGAGAAATTGTAACCCACGAATCACTAAATAGTAGAGTCCACAAGGTTGATGGCTTCCTAAAATCAAAGTACTGATAGTACTGAAGGTCGGGAAACAGAGGATTCGAAATACAGTAAATGGTCAATTTTCTTAAATTTACATTGAATTATCTGATTGCACATTAAAATTAATCCTTATACTCTTATTCCCGAGTTAACATAAGCAAAAATTTGATATTTCTAGAAAAGAAATCATAGGAGACGAAAGGGTAATTTCCAACAATATAGATCTACTCCATTATACTATTACACGGTCCGCCGCGATATGACCCTAGTAGTTGAAAACTGCGTAAAACCCCAATAAACCAAATCCATTACACGATGTCGTATTTTTTCGGGTGATGTCGTAAACATTCGGTGATGGAAAGTGTCGATTTCTTTTAACCCGTAACGTGTCCGTGTTGAACGGGTAACCGTATGTTAAAAATATTTACGGCGTCGTCAGAAAAGATCCGACGTCGCATGAATCTCATTACGGATGGACTGCCTTAATGAATTGTCTGGGTTAACAGTTTGTAAAACATTATATCATTTTGATATCCATTATAACAAGGTTTGAGGATACATTGTGGCAAAACGAAAACATTTTGATATTCAACATTTTTAGCTCACCTGAGCACAAAGTGCTCAAGGTGAGGTATTGTGATCGGTCGTTGTCCGTCCACAATTTCTTTAAAGATCTTCTCCTCCCAAACCAGTGGACCAATCTTCTTGAAACTTGGCAGGAATGATCCTTGGGTGAAGGGCTTTCAAAGTTGTTAAAAGAATTTGATTCCATCAAAGACTCTGGCTGCCGCGGCATGAGAAAAGGGGAAAATAGTCAACTCTTTTAAAAATCTTCTTCTGCCTAACCAGTTGGCCAATTTTCTTGAAACTTCACATAAATGATCTTTGAGTGAAGGGCTTTCAAAGTTGTTAAAAGAATTATATTCCATCAAAGACTTTGGCTGCCGCGGCATGAGAAAAGCGGAAAATAGCCAAATCTTTTAAATATCTTCTTCTGCCTAACCAGTTGGCCAATATTCTTGAAACTTCACAGGAATGATAATTGAGTGAAGGGCTTGCAAAGTTGTTAAAAGATTTTGATTCCATTAAAGATTTGGGCTGCCGCGGCATGAGAAAAGGGGAAAATAGCCAAATCTTTTAAAAATCTTCTTCTGCCTAATTAGCAAGCCAATATTCTTGAAACTTCAAATGAATGATCCTTGGGTGAAGGGCTTTCAAAGATGTTAAAAGAATTTGATTCCATCAAAGACTCTGGCTGCCGCGGCATAAGAAAAGGGGAAAATAGCCAAATCTTTTAAAAATCTTCTTCTGCCCAACTAGTAGGCCAATATTCTTGTAACTTAACATGAATGATCCTTGGCTGAAGGGATTTCAAAGTTGTTAAAAGAATTTGATTCCATCAAAGGCTTTGGCTGCCGTGGCATGAGAAAAGGGGCAAATAGCCAAATCTTGTAAAAATCTTCTGCCTTCAACTAGTTGGCCAATATTCTTTAAACTTCCCATGAATGATCCTTGGGTGAAGGGCTTTCAAAGTTTTTGAGAGACTTTGGTTCCATCAAAGCCTTTGACTGCCGCGGCATGAAAAAAGGGAAAATAGCCAAATCTTTTAAAAATCTTCTGGCTTACTACATGTAGTTGGCCAATATTCTTAAAACTTCACATGAATGATCTTTGGGTGAAGGACTTTCAAAGTTGTTATAAGAATTTGATTAATATCAAAGCTCTTAGTGCAGGGGCATCAGAAAAAGGGCAAAAGAGCAAACACTTTTGAAAAGGCTGAATTTTGTTTCATTCTTTTGAAAAACTAAGGAAAAGGGGCTTTATTGCAAAATTCTTAATTTGCTGCTATACAGGTCAAAATGTTTATTTCAACAAGGCAAAAAATTTCAGGTGAGCGATCTAGGGCCATCATGGGCCTCTTGTTTTTTTGTCTCAATCTGTCTTTCAACAATTCTTCAGCTAAACTTTACATTAATATTTATCTAAATTATCAACACAAACTTGACATTACATGTAGCAACAGTATTCCGTTTTTGATGCAGGCCCGTAGGCACAGGTGGGGCTACGGGATGGGATAAGCCCCAAATGTTGGCCAAAAATATCGAATTTTCCTCATTTTACATAGAAAATTGAAGAAAAGGCCAATTAGCCCTTAAGATGTTCAGACACTAACCCGGACAGAGTTTTGAGCCCTTCCCCTTATCAAATTGCTTCCTACGGGCCTGAGAGCAGTTTTACATTCTACTGCTTAGGAAAGGTTAAACTTTGCACGATGAAAAATATTAATATTATGACGGGAAAATTTCTGAGCAAAATTCAGAATCAGGAATGAAGTTAAATTTAATATGGTTCACAAAAGTGGCATGAGAACTGACCAGATTTAGATAATTAAATTTACAATATAGCACATTGTAAATAATGGTAAAGGTTAGACCACAAACATTGATCAACAATTCTAATAATATGTGTGTTAAACTCAGAATTTGGAAAAAGTGAGCTCGTATTTTCTGCACACAAATCTAGATCTCGCTTTCTTTTTATTTTTGCTGTCCTCTTTGCTTTTCGCATTAGCTTTCACTTTGGATTGTTCTTTCTGTCGTTTGTGAAAGAGATAACTCTATCACCCCTATCATCTGCAGAGACAGAGGCCTACAATTAACTCATAAATAGCATATATCTCAAGCCCAGGTCGAAGAAAGATGATTAAATTCCTGTTAAACCTAAGCCTGGATTAATAAGGATGAATAAATTACGAAAATTACGTTGTATGTACTCAAGACGGCTCAAAGTCCGTCAACGCCGTTACGGTAACACTTTAGTTGGTCAAAGCATAGGAGACTAGCTTTACACCGCGAAGTGTTAACACGTGAGCGTATAACCCGATAAAATGCATGTGTTGTAAAATGCGATTGTGCGCATAGCAATTGAACAAGGAGAAGGACTCGACTAGAGTCAGGATATAAATAGATTTTCCGTGAATCTACGAGTGCTTCACGGAAATGTCCGATTACACGAACTGTGTGGCGCAGTAATTTGGTGTTGAAATTCTCGTCTGCTCTAGTCTGCCACACCAGTTAGAATAGTTCGAATCAACCTTTCCGCCAAAAAGAGAAGTTGATAGTTTTCGCACTTATGAGCAAACTGCTGCATTGTTTTGATAAAACAATTAAGAAATGGAAGTCTTTACGATGATGATGTAATTTGAGTAATTTTGAATTGTTCATAGGTAGGTCTACTTTTTCGGCGGACTCAGACATTTTGAACGACTATGCGGTGACCAAATTATATTGAAAACCTCGTATCTGCAGATTAAAACAAGCGGCAGATACGAGATTTTCGTAGAAAAGCGTTAGAAGCGTTGGATCGCTATAGGACGTGAAAATCTCAAAGAGATTTCCCGACCTAAAAATTTGAGTGGTAGATTTCTGGCTGAATAGACAAAAATGACAACACATTTTGAAAAATAAAAGTGTTTCACTCCTGACATAAAATTCAGAGGGTTATTGTATAAAACAGGCTCCACATCCTAAACCAGTGAAGATAAGATGAAAAGGTAATTTTAAGATGATGATGCACATGTTGTTTTATGAATTACAAGAGCTTATTGTAGTATCCTGTCACTGTCTTTTATTTACCATAGCTTAGAAACTTGGTACAAGTCTTAAGTGTCACACAAAAAGCGTTTCATTCCTGACATTTTTGACATGTTTTAATGACATATCTTTTTTATTTGTGAAGCGATTTTCTTCAAACTCGGTACTCAGTATATAGACACAATAACACATCTTTTTAGCTTTGATTGAGTTGAATATGTTTCTCTGTAAAAGCCGTGGCATGTAAAGAGTGAATGGTCACATTTTTAGCTCACCTGAGCACGAAGTGCTCATGGGGAGCTATTGTGGTCACTCACCGTCCGTCGTCCGTCTGTCCGTCTGTCCGTTCACATTTCTTTAAACATCTTCTCCTCCTAAACCATTTGGTGGATTTTGACCAAACTTGGCAGGAATGTTCCTTGGGTGAACCTTCTCAAAACTTGTTCGCGGATTTTTGATTCGTCAAAAAATGTGGGCGTGGCAGGGCGTGGCTTATCAGACTTAGAGAAATCCTAAGAAAATTCTTTAAAAATCAACCATTGGGCCAATTTGAACCTAACTTGGCAGAAATGTTCCTTTGGTGACCCATTTCAAAACTTGTTTGCAAATTTTTGATTCGTCAAAAAATGTGGGCGTGGCAGGGCGTGGCTTATCGGACTTAGGGAAATCCTAAGAAAATTCTTTAAAAATCAACCATTGGGCCAATTTGAACCTAACTTGACAGAAATGTTCCTTGGGTGACCCTTTTTAAAACTTGTTTGCAAATTTTTGATTCGTCAAAAAATGTGGGCGTGGCAGGGCGTGGCTTATCGGACTTAGAGAAATCATAAAAAAATTCTTTAAAAATCAACCATTGGGCCAATTTGAACCTAACTTGGCAGAAATGTTCCTTTGGTGACCCATTTCAAAACTTGTTCACAAATTTGTGATTCGTCAAAAAAAGTGGGCGTGGCAGGGCGTGGCTTATCAGACTTAGAGAAATCCTAAGAAAATTCTTTAAAAATCAACCATTGGCCCAATTTGAACCAAACTTGGCAGAAATGTTCCTTGGGTGACACTCTTCAAAATTTGTGGGTGAATATTTTATTTGTCAGGAAAAGTTGGCGTGGCAGGGCGTGACTTATTGGACTTAGGGAAATTCTAAGAAAATTCCTTAAAAATCAACCGTTGGCCCAATTTGAACCAAACTTGGCATTAATGTTCCCTGGGTGACTCTTTTTAAAACTTGTTTGTAAATTTTTGATTCGTTAGAAAAAGTGGGCGTGGCAGGACATGGCTTCTCGGACTTAGAGAAATCCTAAGAAAATTCCTCAAAAATCGACCGTTGGCCCAATTTGAACCAAACGTTACAGAAATATTCTTTGGGTGACTCTTTGTAAAATTTGTTTGCGGATTTTGATTCGTCAGATAAAGCGGGCGTGGCAGGGCTTGGCTTATCGAAGTTAGAGACACCCTAAGAAAATTCTTTAAAAAACACATTGGGCCAATTTGAACGAAACTTAGCAAGAATTTTCCTTGAGTGACTCTATTAAAAATGCGTACACAAATTTTCTTTGTCGTCTAAAAATGTGGGTGTGGAAGGGCAGGGTTATCAGACTTAGAGAAATCATAAGAAAACTCTTTAAAAATCAAGCAGTGGGCCAATTTGAACCAAACTTGGCAACAATGTTCCTTGAGTGACCCTTTTCAAAATTTGTTCACAAATTTTTGATTTGTAAAAAAAATTGGGCTTGTCACAAACTTCTTTCATGTGAGCGATATAGGGCCATTTTGGCCCTCTTGTTTTTAAACTTGCCCCACTATAAAATGGCTTTGGAAAATATTGTGGGAAATAAAGAAATTGCTTGCCACAAGCAATTTCTTCATTTCCCACAATGTTTTCTAGCCTAAAAGACAACCAAAAATAAAATTTCATCAATTTGAAAATGTCGTCTGTAACTTCATTCACTTTCAACAGTTTTTTTTTTTTCATTTGGTAAAGGGTTAAAGTGGCAGCAGACAATATTTCCAGATTGGTGGAATTTCAAAATTCTGCGACTTTCGGGGTAGAAAACATTCATTGTGGAAATGTTTAAATTACTTGTCACAATCATTTTTTTTCATTTTCTACAATGGTTTCGTCAACATTTTCTGAAAGGGCTCCGAAAGCGTCAATCATTGTGTGGGAATGTGATATAATCTTATATGACTATAAATTTGGCCACAGGTGTCCCGATGCTCAGATTTTTATCCTAAGAGAGAGTTTTAACTAATTGGGCCAAACGTAACTGCATCAACAATTTCGCTGCTAAATGCATAAACGGATTTGTGGCGCGCGATTTAGCCCTTTTCAAAACAACACCTAATTTGGACACCCATCACGAAAATGGCATTGTGAAAAGAGGAAAATGTCGAAATAGAGCATTTTCTTATTTTCCTTTTATTATTTTCTGTGCTTTAATGTACAAACAATTATGTTACATAAAAAATAACTTCATCATCTGCATTTGGACGAGTCTTTAATTCCACCGTTTTGGACAGTGTTTCATCCGTAGCAACAATATTTCAATTGCTAACCATGTGTTTCTGATATTTCCCCTACAACTAGTACCACTTGCAGAACCTCACAATGGCCACATTACGAGTATTCTACCTTAACCTTTTCCCTGTTGACTTTAAAATTTTGTTTCAAACAAAGCATCAATAAAAGAGGCACTTTAACAAGCTTAGCTCAGATATTTGCCACAAGAATGAAAAAGAAAGCAGACAGTGTAGGCTAAGATCAGACTGCACGTCTGTGCAGTCTGATCTTAGTCTACTCTGTCTGCCAAAGCTTTGATCACAGCAGCAAATTGATGTGAACAGCATGAGAAGGGCTAAAACCGGATCTTATAATCATTGAACATCATCAATTATGTGAAAAGTCAACATCAGCCTTTTATCAGATTGCAATTTCTATTATATATGCATCTGGCCGCTGGAATTTATAATAACACTTATAAACTAGGTTCAGAATGTTTCGAATACATTAAGCATCCCACCACTACAAAACCATGTCCAGATTTACCCCCACCATTTCTTAAAACCCTTTTCCTACCGGCATATTTTTTGGACATTCCAATTTGGAAGCTGTTGCAGCATTTTCTTCCTTTTACTAAAGTGTTTTCCAATGCCTTTCTACTAGGGATATAAAAACTAAGTCTTTCTTGGCAAAAGATTAAATGTAATTCCAAATCAAATAATTTTCTGAAATTACATAATGATGACCGTCTTTAATATAGAACTACTCCTTCGTTCAGAATGTTTAGAATACTTTTAAAGTCTTTTCTTATGTGCCCTAGATTGCTTTACCGAAATTTCATCTCGGAAAATTTCAGAGAGTACGCTTGACTATAGTATTTTTCCCACTCCAGCCAGTGGAGTCCTTGGCTTTTCCTTTTGCCATATTTGTGATAATTCCCGTTCAGATGTGCTCTATAGCATTCGTTATGCCACCACCCACCTGGATACAGTTCTGTGCAAGCACTGCGACTACTTTTATCATTGTCAGAATCCCTTGTAGAAAATTTCATATTGTTATGGTTTTTCATTGCATCTCCTGCATTTCCTGTGTAAATCCCGACTTTAAGCTGGTAGAGAGACGACTCCGGTAGAACACTGAAGTTCTTGTATTTAGCATAGACCTTATTTCCGTCAAAGTCCGCAATTTCAATACGAAGTTCTGGACAACAAGTCTCAGTCATGTCTGCCAAGTTCTCATTTCCGAGCCAGAATTCTCCCTCCAAATCGCCAAACCCGTGTTTGAAATCGTCCCAATTCCTATTGAAATTTTCTGATCCGTCCTGCCGCCTTTGGAAGACGACCCAACCGCCCCCGTCTGTTGTCTGATCACAGTACACATCAACAAAGCGGTCCTTCACGGTTATTTTGTAAACACCGCTCGTTGTGAATCCAGTTGCATAAAGTTCTGAACACGGTCCAAATAATTTCTCCTCGATTGGACTTTCATCCTTGTCTTTTTCTACGTTTTTCTTGATTGGTCTTTCATCTTTTTCTACGTTTTTCTTCATTGAATTTTCTTCATTTTCAATTTCTCCATTCTCTGAGATAACTTTGCGGATGTTTGTTCCACAATAAGTAATATTTAGAAGCGAAGTTTCTAGCCGTCCCAAAACGGTATTTTGCATTTCCGTAAGATTTTGTGACTGTCTCACCTTCTCTAAAATATTTCCGGACACTTGTATTTGACCATTAGTGATCATCTTCGTTGCTTCAGACAAATCAGCCTTGGTAGCGAAATGTTCAGCAGCCAAATCGGTGTATTTGGTTACACCTTTCACTGCGTTTACAATATCATCAAGACTTCTTTCCATTACGTATAGTTTATCTATAATTTCGGGAATAGACGAGCATTCGTTATTTTGATGCCTTATCATTTCTTCCACCTCACGACGAAATCGCAAATTAATCTGTTTTTCTCTGGAAAAGGCATGAGCAAGCGATCCAAATATCTTTGTGACTCGTGTCTCCCCTATCCAATCTTCGTCCTTTTCATTTAATTTAGAATCGTCCTGCTGGTCTTCTCCAAAAGCTGTCTTCATCATGTCCCCAAGCCCAGTTAGTTTATCCAGAATATTTTGGACATCTTCTCGTCTTTGAAGTCTCTCTTCGGCTATCGAATCTTCAATATTCCTAAGGCGTCGCTCAATGCGTTTATTGTCCTGTTCGTTATGTGCCAGACACACGTTCGCCCAATAGAACAGCAGAGCAAGTAAATAAAACCACTGTCTATTTGAAATAGGTCCCATATTTGTATTATCTAAATTATTAATAAAGAAAGTCCGATTGAAATATTCAAATATTCAAAGTTAAACTATATTTATTTCTCATTATAATATGGACTTATTACAACTGCACTACAGAGCAAATTACAAAGATATTAATTAGAGTGTTTTCTTATTATTCAAGTGTCTCTACTTCTCAATGGGACAGATTTCCGTTGACGTTGAAAACACTTAAAGGAACCCCAACTAATTAGGAAAACCCCACCAAAAACAAAAACAACAACAAAAACAGCCAATCATGCTACTTAAGTATTTAAGGCTACCCATTTTAAGAATCTGCATTTTTAAAATGTTTGCGTCGATTTGCTTGTAAAAAAATCCTAAAAATATGACCTCAGCTGATAGATATTGAACAATACCATTTGTACGAAAATAGAAAAATTTAAAAAATAAATTAGCGATTGCATGAAAGACGAGTGCTTCCCCTCTCAAATGTCAATAGAACAGTATTTAAATTCCAGACAAACAGTACTGGATGGGTGTAATGAGGCTAATCTCGGCTGGGGCTGCGCAAGAATGATAATGAAGCATTTACCCAATAGGCAAACATTTAGAATCACAATTTGATAACTGCTAAGAGGATAAAATGTATGTTAATATATAAGATGGTTGAATCGTATGGTACAGGAAAACATTTAGACAAAAGGAGAAAATGCTGGTTTTCTACTTTTACCTCAATGTTTTCCAAAGCACTTTCTTTTGTGGACGTTACAACCAGGTTTTTTGTTTTATTTGGCGGGGCGGGGGGGGGGGGGGGGTATAGATTATTTTCTCATAAATTTTACTTTTATCTTTAGCCTATCTGAAAGAGCCTACTTTCTTATGAAAATTCTGAAAATTTCAAGCCAAAGTATAATTAAAAAAAAAAAAGAACAAAAACAAAGGAACTGATAGCATTTGAATACATTAGAATAACCCCTCTTGGCATCAAAACATATATATAAAAAAATAAATGGGACTGTAATGATTGTATCTTTTAAAGGGGGAATAACACTTAACATCTTGCAAATTTTCCGAGAACTTCGTACAAAAAAATAAATATATATTATTCAAATATGGTCTTTGAATCGCATATATGCCAAATCTTAGCTTTCTACCTTGTGTATTGGCTTAGATGTCGACGGATTTAAAACCCCATGATTTTTTGTCCCGGGGATAATATTTACAATAATGGAACATATGGGGTTTTAAATCCGTCGACATCCTAGCCAATACACAAGATAGAAAGCTAAGATTTGGCATAGATGCAATTTAAAGGCCATATTTTCATAATACATATTTATTTTGTACGAAGTTCTCGGAAAATTTGCATGATGTTAAGTGTTATTCCCCCTTTAAAGTAAATTGTATCATCCAATAGCGGCCGATATTATGTAGAATAATAGACCTTCCTTAATGGTACAAAAAAGATTGATACTAAAATTATGGCGTTCGACTTGAAAATGATGGGTTCAATTGTCATTATTTTAAGGTAACTTATTGTTGTTGTTGTCGCCGTTGTTGTTGAATCTGATGTTGTGTACTATTAATTATGTTAACGCGTTCCTAACAGCCAGAATTTAAGTTTTATCAAATAGATAGCTGCTGCAGACAAAAAAATGTTCATACCGAGCCTCCAGCTGCTCGCCCACTTAGGTTAACGATTTCAAACCCATTGGTGGGTGACAATTTTGTCAGAAAGGGTATTAGCCGCGGCCGGGTCTGGGAAAGGGTTAATAAAAGTATCATCCAATAGCAACTGAATCTGTACATCTATAGAATTATAATAAACAGTATTGACCAATGCCTTATAAAGTGATGAAAAGGCTGTTAGTTGTTGACTAATTTGACCAGTAACTAGATGCTTCATTTATCAGTAATTTAAGGTATGTTGACTCTGTTGCAGTTGCATGATCATGTATAATTTTTATTGCATGTATAATTATTAGTATTGTTATTATCATTGTTGCACGTTTATTATTATTATTATTATAATTATTATAATAATTATTATTATTATTATTATTATTATTATTATTATTATTATTATTATTATTATTATTATTATTATTATTATTATTATTATTATTATTATTATTATTATTGTCCAGCAAGATTAACCCGAGACATCTGCATATGTAATGACCCCACTTCGGCAATGTTTTGTTAAGGCACTCAACTAAAGAACTTTGCACACGAAAATTAAATTGTCCTGGGTTAATTTGGGTGGACAATATTATTATTATTATTATTATTATTATTATTATTATTATTATTATTATTATTATTATTATTATTATTATTATTATTATTATTATTATTATTATTATTATTATTATTATTTTTATTATTTTTATTTTTATTTTTTTTTTATTATTGTTATTATTATTTTCATTGTCGTCATCATCGTCGTCATCTCTGTTGTCGAAGTTGTTGTTTTTGTTGCTTATCAACGTAGCAAACCTATATTGAACACACACGAGTAAAAAAGTAAAAGTAATAATTACATTGTTTCATTATCCCATTACCGCATACTGACACATTTTGACGCCCTACAATACCTACAAATGCTTATGAAAACATTGTGAAAAATGAAGAAATAGCTAATGACAAGCAATTCCGTTATTTCCCCACAAAGTTTTCTATCCAGTAAGACAAAAAATCACCCGTAAAATTTCATTCGCTTTTTTCGTTTAGAACATCTTTCAATTTGGAAAAACTTTAAATCTTACCGTTTGGGTTATTTTACTATCGACTAATGATCGTAGGTCAAACGCGTTTGTGTGAATGTGCATTTTTCCATCATTTCACCCTTTAGTTGAAAGTGCTTTATGTCCAAAATGTTTTCTGTCGCATTCCTTGATGAATTTTACATTTCACTTTTCACGAATTCATATTCTCAGCTTTGAAAGGAATTGGAGGAGATAATGATCACTGGTGGTGAACTCGGCCAAAGCGTTGGACGTTTTTTCGCGATCATAGTATTCCGTCGGTGTTGTTAAAAAATATCGTAACTACGGCTTCGATAAAGCCGTAGTTACGAGATTTTATAACAACACAGACGGTTTGTCAATACGTACATATCGATAAACCCGGTGTATTTTTAGAACAAATTCATTGTTATTAGAAAAACTATCCAATCAGATCTTTAAACTCACATTTTAACGGAAAATATTTGTACCTTGTGGTAGCGAAAGACGTCCCTCGCTTTGGCCGAGTTCACCACCAGTGATGATATCACAATTATGCAGGAAACATCCGCGACTTCCAGACCCGTAGGAAGCAATTTCATATTGGGGGGAGGGGGGGCTAAAGCCCTTGTCAAGAATATTGGGGGGGGGGGGCTAATTTGGATTTTCCCAAAATTTTCAGTGTAAAATTAAGAAAATTCGACATTTTTGGCCAACTTTGGGGGGTTAGCCCTCCCTAGCCCCCCCCCCCCCCCTGTTCCTACGGGCCTGACTTCAAACTCAATGAACGTGGGTTTTTATAACCACGGGTTCGTAGATTTCAGACTTCAAACCAACATTCTACTTTACTTTTTACTTTTATTGTCGGGTATTGAATGGAAAATCAAGAGAAATTCATCCATGCAAATCGTGTTTGTTGACAAAAGTTAGCAAAATATCGCTGCTTTTCTACGAAAATCTCGTGACTGCAGCTTGAAACAAGCTGCAGTTACGATGTTTTTGTAGAAAAGCGGTGTTATATGATCTACCAAAAGTCACGTAGACCTAATTACCACCCGTGATAAAACTCATTGTAATATTTCACACATAATGAGAACTGTGAACCCCCTTGGAAAATATAATGAAAAGTTATTATAAAAAAATATATAAATTATTGCATGTATTGTCCTTGATTTGCGCCGATCGTCCATTTGATAATAACTTATTTTGACGCACATTGACCAAGAATACTTTGAAAATCACATATAGAAAAAGGTGTGTTTGTGAAACACTAATGCCCCCAAAAATGATAACGTTGAGTTTTCACTTTAAGTTTTCGGAATGAAAGACAGACGGACAGACAAACAGAATGATATGAGTAAAACAATATTACCCAAACAAGGCCAGCTGGTTTTGCCGTCCTTGACAGAAAAGGATAAGAACAACTTTGAGGGAAAAGAAGAAAATGCTGAGAATCAGCATTTCCTCTTTTACCTAGATATGTATAATTTCAGGTTATCTTTCTAGTGACACCCATTTTTAGAATAAGATTACATTAAGATTGTGTTGTTTGGGATATGGTTGTGAAGCCAATATATTCATTGGAATAAAGTAGGAAAAGGAGAGAAACTACTCGTTTCGAGCAATTTCTTTCCCTTTCCTCCTACGTTCCAATTATACACGTACTTGATGACCAACTAAAGCTGATTATAAATACCATTTTAACTGAAACTTGACAGACGTCGGAAGAGTCGAACTAACTCCTGGTATCTCGAGATAGAATGACGCCCCTCGACAGAACGAGTGTCAACAGTACTAGCCTATGTTTTAGTCGACGTATATGCCTTTGCAATCCACCAATAGCAATGAATTTTGTGCTAAAAATAGACTTGGTTTACCGTTATGTTTTGATAATCCGTCGGTGTTGTTGTAAAATCTCGTAACTACGGCTTGAATGAAGCCGTAGTTACGAGATTTTATAACAACACCTACTAAATTGTTTGTCCGAAATTACGTCATTGTTACCTGAATAAAAGTGTTCCCTATTGAAAAGGGCATTCAATTTTAGACGTTTGGCGGAATTTGGCTATCGTTAGTCGGATATCAAAGCCTCGTAACTATAGCTTTTATTAGAGGGAGTTACGAGGCCTCGATCTCCCACCAATGATATCTATAAGTCTACAGTTGAAACTAGTTGTCTCGAAGACGTAGGAAACGTTATTTAACATCGAGTTATCCGAAAATCTATTTATCCTATTCTTGTTCGGTTTCTTATAACTTTATGTCTAATACTTATTTTGCTAATCTAGTAGATTAGAATAAAGTAGGAAAAAGAAATTATTCGATACGAGTAATATCCATCCTTTCCAACCAAAGTTCAAAAGATATGAAATAAATTTGTTAAATATTTTTGATATCCATTGATTAGGACGGTGCTATATTCTTTCAGTAAGAAAGTCTACAAATTTGTCTAGCATTTATGGAGAACTTGGTCGAGTACCACTTTTCATTGTTCGGAAATGTAACATGATACGTTATTGGAAAAAAATTCTCACTCTACCAACAAATAGTTTAGTCAAACAGATTTACTTGATGCAAAAAGATGATGCAAATAATGATCAAACATACAATCAATTAAACTGGGCATATCATCTTAAAAGACTTTTGGAAACACTTGGCCTTAACGACCTATGGCTAAATCAATCAATTGAGCTTATCAATTTTGATTATATAAAACAACGTATATATGATCAATACTATCAATCATGGTACTCAGAAATAAACAACTCCTCACGATTAACCTATTACTGTATCTTTAAACATTCCTTCAGACAAGAACCTTATCTTAACCTCATTTCAAATAAAAAATACAGATCAGCACTTTCTCGTTTTAGAACTTCATCACATAATTTAGAAATAGAAAAGGGCAGACACCAAAATATTCCACATTCAAGAAGAATTTGTAAGCTTTGTAATCAAAACACACCCGAAACAGAATTTCACTTTTTGCTTGTTTGTCCCTTTTACCGTGATATACGTATCCAATTCTTTAAACCTTATTTCTGTAGATGGTCTAACCTCTTTAAATTTGAATGTTTAATGTTATCCAACAATCCCAAAAATATTTTTAATTTGGCAAAGTTTATTCATGATGCAAACCAATCACGGGAACAAGAACTTCGTAGAATTAATAACTAATATCCATACTTCTTCACTTTTTGCTCCTACATCATGTTGGCAAATATTTTTCATGTTTTTGTTATTTTGCTATTTGTACAAGTTGTATACGTATCATATAGCAAATAAAATGTTTTTGTATTGTATTGTATTGTATATTTTCGTTTCGACTATATCGGAAATTCGACACAAAAATCCGATGCAGAAATAACGAGTATCGACTGTCCTAATATGTTGATCTTAAGGCGAAATAAAGTTCTAAGTAAAATGAACTTGGTCAACTAAGCATGTCTTAGACTTTTCTCTGCCAGCCCTTTAGACCATAAAACAGCGATTATCATAAAATTGCAACCCATAATTAGCACTAAAGAGCCAGCGGCGAAATTTGAAAAGTACCAGTAAATCCATTCCAAATATAAGCATAAACATTTTGTACGGTTTAGAATTTTGAATTAATGCATACTTATGGAAATATTTGACAAAAATGTGCAAAGTTACCTCCCTTGCATATGAATATAGAGTAAAATATTTGTAAATTATTTTCTTCTTGAAACATAATCTTGAAGTCTGGCATAGTGAATCAACATAAATTATGTGAAGTGTATTTACAAGTGTGTATAATTTGATGCATTTTGTATGGCCAGAAAGTGGTGTTTTTAATTAGGGGCTGAATACCTTAACCCATTACCAAACGTCAAGGTTTTAGACTAGTCCAAATTCAAAGATGACGCAGATGACAATTAAAAGTGAATGAAAGTTTTCATTTTTGGTTTTTGTACAAAGAAACATTGCGGGAAATGAAGAAATTGCTTGTCACAAGCAATTTCTTCATTTTCCATGATGTTTTCCAGATCCATTTTCTTGTGGGGAGTCAAAAGGAGTCACTCTGTGATTATACCTTAAGGTTTACTAAGGCGTTGTCATGTGGTATTTTCTATGTCAGTACTTTTCTGACATCAAAATGCTACATTTATCCCAATAGAAAAAAAGTAAAAAAAAAAAAAAAAAAAAAAAAAAAAAAAAAAAAAAGTTAAAAAAAAAAAAAAAAAAAATAAAAAATAAAAAAAAAATAAAAAAATTAAAAAAAAATGAAGCAACACTCCATTCAAACAAATCCATTATGAAAAATAATAGGAAACTCACGTTTGTAGGGGCGATACATGCGTATTTAGTCTCTAATTATCCCATCTTATTTCAATTTCCAAGACAGTAAGAATTTCATATTTATAAGCAATTTGCAGGAAATAACATTTGATCCGGGATCTGGGAAAAAGTTCCATTATAGCATTTTAGAAAATGATTTTCGAAACCATGCTGTGTTCAAATACAGCCCAAAGAGATTCATGGTGCTGTCTTAAAGTTACTACATGCCAATAAGAAGCTAGTAGAGAACAACAGGGATCCTGATCAGACTGTGCTTATGCACAGGCTGATCATGAACCATGTTGTTCTCAAATAGCTGCGTATATACGCAGGCTGATCTGGAACCATGTTGTGCTCAAAAGCCCTAAAGGACCTTTTTCCAGATCTCGGCTCGTTTGTTTTAAGTTTAATTATCATTTCATTTATAGTGTCTGCTTCCAAGAATGACTGAACTTTCTATGACTTTTAGTTATATTTTGCCAAGATAAAAGTCGAGATATATTATCTACCAATATGGAATGAATCTCTGGAAAGTTCAGCTAATAAACAGATTGTTGATTAAATGTAGGAGATTAAGAAATGAGCCTGGATCTGGAAAGAAACTCCTTTAATGCATTTGAGAACAAACCTGAATCCCGATCAGCCTGTGCATACGCACAGTCTGATCAGGATCCTTGTTGTTCTCTTATAGCTTCTTCTTGACCTGTAGTAACTTAAAGAGAGCATCATCGATCCCTATCAGACTGTACTTGATCACCGGCTGATCTGGAAACCCAGTTTTCTAATAAAGTGATGAAAGGGTCATTTTTTCCAGATCCCGGCTCATTAATGAATTAGATGTAGATGACCAGACAGATAGATAGACAGTCACACTGGATGATAACCATATCGACCATTACTTATTTGTTAATATTTATTAGTTATTTGTTAAAGTGACATTTCACATTTATTTCATTTTTTAAAAGTATGTCTTGATGCAAAAATTGTTTATTCTAAAGCGTAGAAATGCTATCAGTTTTTTTAAGATAAATCTGAACTGTTTTCCACAACAATTTGTTTAATTCTAGCACAAAAATATATATTTCTCGTAAACGGTTCAATATTTTGGCTTGAAATTTCCAGAATTTTCATAAGAAAACAAACTCTTTCAGATAGAATGAAAGTAAAATTTATGTAAGAATAATTCTGAAATGTCACATTAATACTCAGCAATAAGTCCTAGGTAAAAGCCAGGACACATATAGGATTCCGCGTCCATATCCGTTCAAAATTATACTGCACGGATCCCCTGTTTTATACATGGTCAGCCGTGATGTGGACGTGAAATGGTGTATATGACCAGGCCTTAAGTCAAAGGTGTCCATCCACCGCTTCCGTACTACGTAAAGACGGGCCCGAATTTGAATTTTCCGGATCCAGAATTACTAAAACTCTAAATGAATGTATTTCTCTTGATCAAGAAGTGATTGATTGAATGGGTTTTAACGCCTCCTTCAACTTCTGTGGTCATATTGCAGCGGTTGGGACAGAAAATACCCCCCCCCCCCCCAATCTGAAATTGCTTCATACGGGCGTTAAAGTAAGAAGGGCATAATTAGCACCAAAGAGCCAGCGGCGAAATTTGAAAATTGCTAGTAATTCCTAAACTGCGTTACACTCCCATTCAAAATATACAAATAAGCATTTTGTACGGTTTAGAATTTTGAAATAATGCATATTTATGGAAATATTTGACAAAAATGTTCAAAATTACCCCCCTTGCATATGAATTTAGATTAAAATAATATTTGTAAATTATTTTGTTCTTGAAGCATAATCTTGAAATCCGGCACGGTGAATCAACTTACGTGAAGTGTATTTACAAGTGCGTGTAATTTGATCCATTTCATATGGCTAGAAAGTGGTGTTTTAATTAGGCCCTTCTTACATTAAATACATATTATGCATATGTGAACATTGAACGCCCAAAATGGTTGTAGTCGAATGCATTTAAGATGTGGTTATGTTGATGGTCGTGAATTTTTAACATCCATATGTTGTTGTTATATGCTAGCCGTTTTCATTGAATATTCAGATGTATACATAAGTATGTCAGTAATCAGTATTAAATTTTGTACTACTGAGTATTGCAGTCTTCCTACCAATGTCGAAAAATTGGCTAGAAAACGTTTTTATGGAAGCACTGAAGGGCAATTTTGACTTGCGACTAATGATTTAGGACTTCGGACTTGTGACTTGTGACTTTTGAGTTATGACTTGTACAATTTGGCTAGGTGCAACACTGTTGTAAGTATGTACGAATTCCACATGCCAATACAACATTGTTGCAGTTTCTTCTGGATGTCGCTAAATGACAGAAAAGTCGTGCATTTTCATGTGTCAACATTCTCATGCTCGCCCATTCTAATGGCACCTTCGAACGTTTATAATACGTTTGGAACCGTGTCAGTAATAGTTTAGCAATTCACCTAAAATATCCAATTTCTGTTTTTTCAATAGCAGAATTACCTTTATCAATGCTAAAAAGTACAGTTTGAAACTAGTACACAACTAGAATTTTTTTATATTTACGAGAAACTAAACCGAGATAAGAGCACATTGTTGGTTTATTTTTAGCCACTGTTGTTCTATTTTTAGAGTTATGATTTTTTTCCTTACCTTCAAAATTTTCTTACGATCGTTTTGTAAAACGCACTTAAGAATTTGCGTAAGATTTTTTTAGACGTAAAGTTACGCAAAAACTTACGCAAATGATAGTAAAACGGGCCCCTAAAGTCTACATTTTTAGCTCCACTGCCCGAAGGCCAGCGAGCTATTGTCATGGCGTTGTGTCCGTCGTGCGCCCGTCCGTGCGTGCGTGCGTGTGTTAACTTTTTTCTTTAAAAATCTTCTCCTCTCAAACCAATGGGCCAATTTTGACCAAACTTTGCAATAAATGTTCCTTGGGTGACCCTTTACTAAAATTGTTGAAAATGTGGGCGTGGCAGAGCGGGGCTTATCAGACTTAGAGAAATCACAAAATAATTCTTTAAAATCAACCATTTGGCCGATTTTGACCAAACTTGGCAGAAATGTACCTTGGGTGACTATTCAAATTGTACGTGAAATTTTTATTGGTCCATAACTGTGGGCGTGGCAGGGCGGGCTCATCAGACTTGGAGAAATCACAAAATAATTTTTTAAAAATCTTCTCCTCTCAAACCTGTGGGACAATTTTGACCTAACTTTGCAGGAATTTTCCTCGTGTGACCCTTTACTTAATTGTTCAAAGAATTTTGATTGGTCCATAAATGTGGGCGTGACAAGGCGGGGGCTTATCAGAGAAATCACAAAATAATTCTTTAAAAATCAACCATTTGGCCCATTTTCACCAAACTTGGCAGAAATTTACCTTGTGTGACCCTTTACTAAGCTTGTCCGTGAAATTTTGATTGGTCCATAAATGCGGGCGTGGCAGGGCGGGGTTTATCTGACTTAGAGAAATCACAAAATAATTCTTTAAAAATCAACCATTAGGCCAATTTCAATTAAATTTAGCAGAAATGCACCTTAAGTGACCCTCAGGGCGGGGCTTATCAGAATGGGAGAAATCACGAAAAAATCTTAAAAGATCAACCATAAGGACAATTTTGACCAAATTTGGTAGATATGTTCCTTGGGTGGCCAAATACTTAAATTGTAATCACGAAATAATAAATGGGGCAGGACAGGGCTTACCACAATTAGACAAACCATGAAACAAATCAATTGGCCAATTCAGACCAAACTTGGCAGAAATGTTCCATGGTTGGTTCTTTTCAAGATTTGGCAGTGCTAGGCTTACAAGAAATCAATAGATAATTCTTTTACTTTAGCCAGTGGAGCGATTCAGGCCCTCTTGGGCCTCTTTTTTTTAATGCAAACTCTCCTTTACAAAATGGGTTTTAAGTGTGAAATTTACAAAGAATGGTCCTGGTCATCCGACCTTGTAAAGGTCATTGGAGCTTAGCCGCTTGATGCTTTGCCACAGAGAAAATGTACACTTAATGCAAAACAGTGGAGTATATTGACACTGTGGCAATATATGTATAATAAGAATTTCATTGGTTCTAATTTGTGCGCATAGGTCTGGTGGTAGAACTCGGGCGTTGGAACCAAAGGGTCCTAGGACCTTCAAATCCAACCGATGCCATGGGAGTTTTTCTAAGCGAAAATGCATCCCAACTTTGCTTCTCTTCCAAAATGTACATAAAAGCCGCGGTCATAGCGCAGTTGGTATAGCAATTGACTCTCACACATAAGGTCCCCGGTAAACTATTTTGGGTGAGCAGCTGTAGGCTCTGTAAGGATTGTATGGGAGTAGGCTACTGGTAAGAGAAACGACAGGAATCCATAATTATGTGCTCTTGCCGCCGTGATAGGACCACAACAGTTGAAAGGCATCAATCAATCAATCAATCAATCAATCAATCAATCAATCAATCAATCAATCAATCAACTAATCAATCGATTAGTCAATCAATCAATCAATTAGGTGTTTTATACAGTCAGGGTTGGTGTTATTTGTCAGAAATGTCACGAGAGCATTAGAATTCTGACACAGTTCAAATGCACGACTTTTCGGTCATTTAAGCCTCTCTTACAACCGGTCGTGCGTCTTTTTAAATCGTACGTTTTCGGAGAGTTTTAAGACGTAGAGTTGTCGCACGGTTTTAATCAAATTTGAGGGAACGTACGCTGCACGTACTTTATAAGTAAGTGTGTCGTACGTTACTCGCACGTGGTAAGTACGATTTTAGAAGTAAGGAGCACGTGCGACTTGTTTTTAAGTCGCACGATAAACGTACGTGTTTCGCAAGTGTAACGCACGTTTTCAAAAATCGTACCGACAAAGTAAAAGCAACGTACGACGCACGTAAGTGGTAAGTACGACAATCTTGCGTGGAGCGTACGGATTTTCAAATTAAAATGAAATGGTACATTGATTCTCTACATCATTCAGTGTTTTGCTTCCAATATGACACTACCAAGAAGGATGCGACATCGGCTTCTACACCTACTGATGCTAGAGGAAGCGTGAATTCTGGGTTAAATATTTCAGGCAATTATAAGCTTAATGCCTGAAATTTTAGGCAATAACTAACTGCCTAGGCAATAGCTTATTGCCTAGGCATTAAGCTTATTGCCTGATTTTACTTATTGCCGCTAACATATATAAATAATATATGTGGCCCACCACGCTAAAACGAACATTATGGAAATTGTGAAAATATCGACCCTAGTCAGTCTTCGCAATCCGCGCAGACTGACTAGGATTGAAACTTTTCACTCAGATAGTATAATCTTTCACGTGTAAAATGCCCCCTTATCTTGCAACTGGTTGACCTCTGCTGAGTCTGATCCATTTCTACAAATTAACCCTTTCCCAAAAGACAAAATGTTAGGGTGATCCACTTCAAAAAGAGCTAGAAATGACCAAATGGAAGTACTCAAAGGTAGAATTTGTGTAAAATATGGCATAGAAAATATTGAGACAAAAGGAGAAACTGCTGGTCATCAGCAGTTTCTTCTTTTGTTTCAATGTTTTCCAATTGAATTACAGTTGAAACTGTAAGAGGGTTTGCGCACACAAGAATATTGGTACTTTTTATTTAAGGGCAGATAATTCAAGACAGAAAATGAGTTATCTAGATTCCGTAGTAGTGTGCACAAATAGAAACCATGCAGATTCATTGTGACAAGTTTGATCAAATTCTGGTCAAAACTGTAGTAGGAGTTCCGCACAAAAATGCTAACGGACGAACAGACGGCCGGTCGGGGCCATAACATAATACGGACCTTCGGGCGTATAAAAAGGTTTATCAAAGTGATTTTAAAGGATTATTTTTTTCATGTTCAATTACAGCCCCCCCCCCCCCTCTCACGGAAACCATGTCCTATTCTTGGGGAAACGTTTGGATCCGCGCATGTTCATGGGCTAGGTATGACGTTATAACAAGTCAATGTTCTTCTCAAGGACCGCACTTGTCATTGACACACAAAAGGTATTGCGCTCTGACCTTCATTTGGTCACAGGTACATTGAAAGCAGGTCAAAAGTATGAATCTCTCTCGAGGAAAGAACGCATTCTTTGTGTTTTTTGGTATTTCTGTATAATTTTCCGTGTGTCACACACACGTCTGTCGTACGTGCAAAGTACTTCTGTCTTGCGTGCTCCTTGCGTTCTGAAAGACGCAGAACGGTCGTAGCAAAGAAATGTCCAGTCAATTCTTTGCTGCGTGCAGTCTGCGTCGTGGTTGCGTCCACCAAAATCGTACGTTGCACGTGCGTGCATCGCACGACTTTAGACGCAGACCGCACGCAGACCGCACACAGGAGCACGTACGACCGGTTGTAAGAGAGGCTTTAGCGACATCCATGTCGATCAGAGCTATTGCAAAGCCGTTGTATTGACATGTGAAATTCGTACATACTTACGGCAGTGTTGCACATGGCATAAATGCACAAGTCATAACTCATAACTCACAAGTTACAAGTCCGAAGTCCTAAATCATTATAGTCTACCTAAATCTCACCCAAAATGTGACTTGTGTAGGAACTTTTTGTTAATGCTCGACCTCCGTGCCTAAATGAAACTTCGATATGTATGGAAGATCACTAGGGTGGAGGTCACATGATAGAGGTCATTTTAAGGTCACCACAGGGTCAAAGGTCAACTAAGTGCAAAAATAAATGGTATAGCAAGAAAATCCCCCATAACTCACTTACTTCTGGGTCTAGACTAACAAATTTTGTATCAAAATGAAGCTGGGATATTCATCTTTATTTTGTAGTATAGATATGCAAATCAGCTAATTTGCATATATAAGATTTTGAAGATTTAATTAGAAATTTCGTAGATTTTTTGGTCATTTTTTATAGCAAAAAGTTGGAACATAAGCTATAACTCACTAAGTTTGTGGTGTAGATTCACGAATTGGATGCCAAAATAAAGCCTAGACATCTGTCCTCAAGTATAGTTAAGCAAAATAAGTAAATTACATATGTATGCTTTTTTTTTTTAATCAGTTGATGAAAATATCGCCAATTTGTGAATATTTGATTCACACAATAATCAGACTTAAATGTGTCACAAGAAAATTCTTTAAAAATCAATCATTGGGCCAATTCCAACCAAACTTGGTATGAATGTTCTTTGAGTGACCCTATTGAAGATGTGTTATCAATATTTTGATTTGACAAAATAGTGGGCGTGGCAGGGCGGGGCTTATCTGCCTTAGATTTATCACAATAAAATTATTTTAAAATCAACCACTGGGCAAATTCCAACCAAACTTGGTATGAATATTCTTTGAGTGACCCTTTTGAAGATGTGTTATCAAAATTTTGATTTGACAAAAAGGGCGTGGCTGGGCGGGGCTTATCAGACTTAGAGAAATCACAAGAAAATTCTTTAAAAATCAACCGCTGGGCCAATTCCAACCAAACTTGGTATGAATATTCTTTGAGTGACCCTATTGAAGATTTGTTATCAGAATTTTAATTTGACTAAAAATGTGGGTGTGGCAGCGCGGGGCTTATCAGACTTAGAGAAATCACAAGAAAATTCTTAAAAAAATTCAACCACTGGGCCAATTTGAACCAAACTTGGTATGAATGTTCTTTGTGTGACCCTTTTGGACATTTTGATTTCCCTAAAAAATGTTGGCGTGGTATTGCGTGGCGATGCTCATCGGACAAATTATAAGAAAATTCATTAAAAATCAACCGCTGGGCCAATTCCAACCAAACTTGGTATGAATATTCTTTGAGTGACCCTATTGAAGATTTGTTATCAGAATTTTAATTTGACTAAAAATGTGGGTGTGGCAGCGCGGGGCTTATCAGACTTAGAGAAATCACAAGAAAATTCTTAAAAAAATCAACTATTAGACCAATTTGAACCAAACTTGGTATGAATCTTCTTTGTGTGACCCTTTTGGACATTTTGATTTCCCTAAAAAATGTTGGCGTGGTATTGCGTGACGATGCTCATCGGACAAATTATAAGAAAATTCATTAAAAATCAACCGATGGGCCAAATTTAACCAAACTTGAATGTTCTTTGAGTGACCCTTATAAACATTTGTAAACAAATTGTTTGATTCATTAACGTGGCAGGATGGGGACATTTTCAACACGGGGAAATCATGATTTAAAAAAAGAACATTGTGCTAATTTATACACAGCTTTGCTTAATCTATTTGAACAAAATTGTAACTAAATTGACCATGCAAGAATAGTTTTACGTTAAGCCTAATCAAAACAGAAAGTCCCTAGTTAAAAGCATTTGCATTTGACAAAATTGCCATTTTCGCTCATGCCATCTTGGTTAAGGTGAGCAATTTCGGACCATCATTGTCCTCTTGTTAAGAATATAGCAGGAAAACGTTTTAGTTCACTAAGTTCGCGGTGTACATTAACAGTTTAAATCGTAGTTTCAAAATAAAGGCTAGATATCCTACCTAATTTAAGTTTTGCTTACGCTGCTTAGTTTACCTTCATTTTCAAGATTTTTCATATTTTTTTTTAAAAAAAAATCATGAAGAGATATGACAAATATATATTCTTATATATATATATATATATTAAATTGCTTTTAAGATTCATGTAGGGTATTGTATATGCTGCATAACGCACAACTTCCCGTCACAAACAGAATAAAGCATGTTGCTGTCTTTTTACAGATTCAGATTGAAATACAGTATACTAGAGAGTGTGTTTTCCATGGAAGCGTATCTTTTAAAAAGTTTGTTGAGGGGTATAGCTGGAGAAACAGTAATATTCACTGCATTCTGAGAGTAGACTACCAATTACTATGTCAAAATAAAGTTTTTGCATCCGTCTTTATTTCATGGGAATACATGTATTTATGCAAAGTACCTAATTTGCAATAACTCAACCGCATTTGGGTTTGAATAATTAATATGAAATTTTGATGAAATTGTCTTCCGTTTGTGAATACCCGTATATGCCCACAGTGCATTTTGAAAAGTTTCTTGTAGGACTCAATCACAATATTATCATATTACATATATTATACATTATATTATTGATATTATGCTGCCAAAAATTTAGAATTTTGTGGTTTATAATCTTTCAATACTGTATGTCTTTACATTTGTCTGTATAACTTATTGCGAGCACTTAAGCCTACTTAAAATGTCTTATCGTTTACATTTCAATAGCTTAAATTTGGTATGTAAGTAAATATCTTTTCGTACCAGAATTGGTGTCATTCATAAAATTAAGGTCAAATATCAGTGTCAGATAAATATCCCTAAAAGGGGAATCAGTTATGCCAAGAGTAGACACTGCTCCGTTATTACACATTTCATTTAAGGCTTCCTTTAACAGTAGACAAAGTTGCAAACTGTGCTCATTTTCTTATCAAAGAAAATATGCCTAAATCCATTTTATCACAATTTCGTGACATTTCTAAAGCAGTCAAAGTGACGAATTAGGTGATCATGAATTTGGTCATCATGGATTTCCCTGGGATGTTTGGCATGCAATAACTGCTTGTCTCTCTTAAACTCACTAGTCATTGAAAGTACTTATCTTGGCGAAAAAAATATCGTTTTTTCTTTTCTTTGTAGAATCTAAAGCCTTAATATTTTTGCATACAAGTGCTATGGCACTAAATATTATTTTAGAATATCTGCTCTACCTCATCTTATTGAACAGGAGCTGGCCCCTTGTCATTTAAAGGGCTGGTCTCTTGTCATTTAAAGGAAATGCATTAAGTTTTTTGATAAGATTTGCATTAACCTTCTATTCCAGTCTGTTTTGGATCATATTCGTATGGACAGTCTTTAATCAAAGTATCTCCTGGTGACAAACAAACATTCTCTTATCACTGTGTGTTTTGTTTCTGTAGCCATAAGTGAACCATTAAAGTCGTTATATGCCCCTCAGAAGCTTCTCCAGATACCAACTATCACTCAATTATTGACATTCAAGTACTGAGAAGTTGATAATCTTCAGTACGTTAATTGCGGCGGTAAGGGAGGTAATCAGGTAAATACTTATTTCTGGATTCGTCTATACTTTTAAGTCGATACACAGAACTTTAAATAATCAGTGTCTAATTTTCCAATTGCACTCCCAAAAAATGATAATAATTTTATCAATCATACCAGTTATTTATTTTGCATAAAGCTATGCTGGAACATTTAGATGGGTGCCTAACCTTCATTTTGATATCATAACTGTTAACCTACACCCAGAACACAGTGATAAATATCTGCTTCTCTAGCTATATCCCCTTAAACGACCTTTCAAAGATATGTTTTTTATGGAAAACATACTCTCTAGCATATCGAAGTTAAAACTGATTTCCAAAAAAAGACTTCAAAATGCTTAATTTTTATGTTGGGCAGGAAGTTGTACATAAACCATGTGATTTACTAGTATTTCCAAGATGCTTGAAAGCACTGTATGTATCAAATATTCACAAATTTGTGATGTGTTCATCATAATTCTAAAAATCTATTAAAAAGCATTTAAATCGTGGACATGCAGATATGCTTATTCGCACATTTTAAGTTAAGTATGGATCTCTATGCTTTATTTCAATACCAAAAGTGTTTGTGCACACCGCAAAGTTCGTGAACATAAGCTTTTTTCTTGCTATATAGGAAACAAAAACAATGGAAATTTCATGAAATTTCCCATTAACCCTTCAAAATTATACATTTGCAAATTAGTTGATTTGCATAACTACTAGGTTGCATAACTGTACCGAAAATTAAAGATGAATGCCTATGCTTTTATTTGATACCAAAATTGTTAATCTATACCAAGAACTGAGCTATATCTGATGTTCCCAATGTACTCTATAAAATTGATGATAACTTCATTAGTTATTCTAATAAATTCTACAAAGTCATGATTATGCAAACCTTTTTATGCATAACAATTCTGAAACATCAGGACGGATGTGTTAGCTTCATTTTATAACACATCAACTGTAAGTCTAAACCCGGTATTAGTGAACTATAGCTGTTCATCCTGCTTTACCCCACAGTCACTTTTACAAGACATGTTACCATGGAAACCACACCCTCTACGATACTGTTATTCAATCGGACATATCTAAAAATGCATAATCATGATTTTGATTGGATGTTTGCATAAACAATATGATTAAATCAATTCACAAAGCTTCAAGGCACCGTGTGTATCAAATATTCATAAATTGACGATAAAAATCTTGCTTATGCAATTTAGCTAATTTGCACAATCGAACTTAAGGACAGATGTCTAGGCTTTATTTTGGTACCCAATTTGTGAATGTACACCACAAATTATAGCTTATGTTTCAACTACATTATAAAGAAAATGACAAAACAATCATCAAAATTTCTAATGACATGAGTGAAAATGGCAATTTTTTCAAATATAAAGGCTTATAACTAAGAACTTTCTGTTCCGATCAGGCTAGAAGTAAAACAATTCTTGCATAATCAATTTAGTTACAATTTTGTTCAAATCAATCCAACAAAGTTGGGTATGAATTAGCACAATGTTGTTTTTTAAGTATTTTTTCATGATTTCTCCAAGGTGGAAATGACCCCACCCTGCCACGTCCATATTTGTTGTTTATTTTAAACAATTTGTTAGCAAATGTTCAAAAGGATCACTCAAAGAACAATCACGTATAGTTTGGTTCAAATTGACCCGATGGTTGATTTTTAAAGAATTTTCTTTTGATTTGTTTAAGTTCGATAAGCCCCGCCCTGCCACGTCCACGTTTTTTGACAAATCAAAATTTTGTTTAAAAAATGTTCAATAGGGTCACATAAAGAACATTCATGCCAAGTTTGGTTCAAATTGGCCCAGTGGTTGATTTTTAAATAATTTTCTTGTGATTTCTCTAGGGCAGATAAGCCTCGCCCTGCCACGCCCACTTTTTTGTCAAATCAAAATTTTGATAACACATCTTCAATAGGGTCACTCAAAGAACATTCATACCAAGTTTGGTTGGAATTGGCTTAATGATTGATTTTTAAAGAATTTTCTTGTGATACCTTTAAGTCTGATTACTGTGTGAATCAAATATTCACAAATTGGCGATATTTTCATCAAGTAATTAAAAAAATAATTAAAAAACATACATATGTAATTTACTTATTTTGCTTAACTATACTTGAGGACAGATGTCTAGGCTTTATTTTGGCATCCAATTCGTGAATCTACACCACAGACTCATTGAGTTATAGCTCATGTTCCAACTTTATGCTATAAAAAATGACCAAAAAATCTACGAAATTTCTAATTAAATCTTCAAAATCTTATATATGCAAATTAGCTGATTTGCATATCTATACTGCAAGATAAACATGGATGCCCCAGCTTCATTTTGATACCAAATTTGTTAGTATTGACCCAGAACTAAGTGAGTTATGGCAGATTTTCTTGCTACACCATTTATTTTTGCACTTAGTTGACCTTTGACCTTGTGGTGACCTTTAAACAACCTCTATCATGTGACCTCCACCCTAGTGATCTTCCATACATATCGAAGTTTCAATTAAGCATCGAGCATTAACAAAAAGTTCCTACGCATGTGTTTTCTAGGGCCTTATTTCTATAATTTAGGTAGACTATTAGTCGCAAGTCAAAATTGCCCTCCAGTGCTTCCATACGTTTTCGTATGCATTTTTGTATACGAAATTCCTATGTATCATTTGTAAAATTTAATATTTGTCTGGTTGGTTTAGACCGGTAGTCGTCTCCAGTCAGCACGAAACAAGGCTCATGTTTCTCGAAAAAGCTTAAGTACGTCCTCAGACTCAAATCAATCGCACGAAATCCACATGAACTTCAATCGAATATCCTTCAACGTTGGAGAGTATTCCTTGGCGATTGAGCATATGCTCATGAGTATGTACTTGAGTTTTTCTTTTCGAGAAACCAGGGCCAGGTCGGAGGTTGCAAAATTCCCCCATGTCCCCTTTAAATGCACTACCGAGTACTGTTCAATCTAGCTTGTCAATCAATGATGCCGATATATAAAAGTCAAGGTCACGGTACCTTAACTCTTTCCAGAACGGTGAAATTTTAGGGTGATCCACTTCAAAAACTGTCAGAAATGACAAAATGGAAGTTATTAAAGATAGGATTTGTGTAAAATATGGCATAGAAAATATTGAAACAAAAGGAGAAACTGCTGGTTATCAGCAGTTTCTTCTTTTGTTTCAATGTTTTCCCAAGCCGTTTCTATTAGGGACGTCAAAACCAGGTCTTGTTTGGGAAAGGGTTAACCAAACCTCCCCAGTAACAGTCATTTCACAATTTTCGTATTCTTTAAAACTCCTTCTGTATCTCTAGTTTTAATTTACCCAAAGTTCGATAGTTGCAAAAAAGGAGATGACTTCCGATTAACTGCAGGAAATCGCTTTTCAACCCATTTGGCAGATTTAGCCTCCAGAATTACAGAACGCGTATCACAACGGCCAGCGTTCTCCCCAGCCCAATAAGCTGTATCGGTCCCAATACAGCTTCACGTGAATCAGTGTTATGCTCCTACACATTTAAAAGTACGCCGTAACTTTACTTCTTCAAAATGGTATCAAAAATAGAAGGAATTTTAGGTTTTCCATATAAAAACCCATAATAAATGATGCATTTCTATAAAATTTGAGAAAAATGGGTACTTACAATAGTCCCAGCCGAAAATGACAGTGACGTAGGCTGATGTTTACTGCTGCAAAACCAATCAATTCGTCTGATTTGCACCGTTACAAATACGAACACAGTTGATTGGTTGTCAAGTAGTAAACATTAGCCCACGTCACTGTCATTTTCGGCCGGTACTATTGTATATTCTGTTTTTATTCGGGAGACAGGGCGGGGCCTAGTAAACGATTCATTCCATTTAAGCTTTGGGAGAAACAGCCTTCTCGATTAGCGGTAAATCGTCGGTATTGTTGCAAAACATTATAACTACAGCGTGAATCAATCTGTAGTTACGAGGTTTCATGACAACACATTTTACAATCGCGCATTCTTTCAATTTCGAAATATGTTCATGCTCGTGCTGCACGTTTTTTCTCTTCTATCAACCAAGGTATCGAGAAGTAAACTCGTCGAATAACCTCTTTACTTAGCCACACCCTTTCAGGTGAATAAAAACGGAATATACCGAGTGTTTTGTTTACAAAAGTTAGGAAAACATATCATAACAAAGTCACGTGATTGCCGCCTGTGATAACCCACCATTAACAAAAACCCGTGTTGTTTTCAAACGCAAGCATTTTTAGTGCCCCAAATGTAGGAAATGTACCGGTATGTACATGTACATCTGTCGTGTAAAATTGCGTTTGAATATTTGTAGAGTCCATTGTATTTGGTATTAACCCATTACCAAACGACAAAAATTAAACAGGTCCAAATTTAAAGATGTTGCAGACGACAATATCAAGTGAAAGAAAATCTGCATTTTTGGGATTTTTTGTGAAGAAAACGTTGTGAGAAATGAAGAAATTGCTTGTCACAAGCAATTTCTTCATTTTCCACAATGTTTTCCTAAACAATTTGCTTTAGGGGAGTCAAAAAGAGTCACTGTGTGGTAATGGGTTAATTGAGATAGAACCGCGAAAACATCAAATGGAACTGTACCTTTGTTAACAAAATAAATCGGAGAGTATGGTCGATATAGAGGAAAATAATTGACCCGGCAGAGTGACCTTAACTGTACAGAAAAGTGGAACAGTTTATTGTCCAGTTTAGATGGGAATGGTCCGTCGTCAATTTACGTAAAGGCGTGCACTGTATCCGTTATACAACATTGTGCCGCCATGTGAAAATAAGATTTTATCGAATCTAATCAAATGAAAAAAATGTTAAGCTATCATAGTCCATTTGGATGGAAAATTTTAAGTAAAGTTTATCATTAAAATAGGCGCTTTCTAAAAAAATGATTAAATATAATTCACATCCTGGTCATACCGTACAGATGGCACAGGCTGACCAGGATCGGCATTTTTGCATAGTCAGTTTTACCAATTACCATTTTAAGATGACGCGACAAATGTACGCACGTGAAAATACTGTTAAGTCGTCTAATAATATGATTATTAGCTGTAAATAGCGAAGCATGCGAAGTGTTCGGCAAATCACGAGAACCTCTCACCCCTGGACGATAAGTCTGGTGACCTTTCCGCTTGGTCTGCTCTGCCGGGTCAAATATCGCCGTCTATACTTCGGTGGGTCTTTCGATATGGAAATTAAAGTATATATTTGGTTGAAAACATAAGGAAAAATGCATTTAAATTGTCTATAAAAAAAGGAAAGTAGATCATAAGAAAGAGATTACTGTCCGTGTGGTTATAGGGATAATTGGAATTTCCATTATAGTTTCTTGTCATTGTAATAATATTTTGTCATTCTCCGGTTGTTAGAAATTCATAATTAAGTGGCTTATTCCTTGAATGGTTTCGCTAATAGAGTTTGAAAGTTGAATCAGTGGGCAAACTTAATATACTCCTCACAAAAAGTTAAGCAACAAAAGTAATTCTCTCAATATCCTTTTTATATACGCGAAAATTTTTGCACAGATTTGTTATTTGGACAGCCATATCTATGCTTAAACACACTTAAAAGAATACTGAGTGTTATCGGCTCCAAAAACAGCTATCACGCGATTAGAACACACTCACCCCCCAAAAAATGTATGCAAAATGTGTCGCATATACGGATTTCAAACTTAGCATTAGCTCCGTATGTGCTTAAAACGCGTCAATTTGGCAACTTTGATGTCATCAACATTTGAATCATGCCAAGACGTCACTTGACTCCAATTGAAGTGGCTCAAATTGTTGGAATGCTGCAGGGTGGGGCAACCAAGACTGCTGCTGCCATTCACTTTAAATTTCATCGCAGTATTGACTGAAGAGCAATAACCCGATGCTATCAAACTGGACAGATGTCGGAGAGACCACGTTCAGGTCGTCTAAGAGTAACAACACCTTGTGAAGACCGTTATGTTGCAACCTTAGTCCGTAGGAACTGGCTTACAACGGTCAGATCGCTGGAAAATGACCTTCAGAGGGTGTCAGGAAACAGACTTTCCATCCAAACCGTGAGGAACATGTTTCACACAGAAGGTCTAAAGTCCAGGATACTACTTCAACGGATCCAACTTCCCCCAAAACATCGACGGCAAAGATTAATATTGGAACATCAACATCAAAACTGAGGGTCACTCGTTGGTGTCACAAACTCTTAACTGACTCGTCAAGATTCTACCTTGATTCTAATGATGGCATGACACGTGTGTGGAGAAACGGTAATGAACGGTTTGCCGACTGTAACATCGCTGAACACGACCAATATGAAAATGGGAGTTTGATGGTCTGGAGAGGTATCAGTGTTTGCCACAGAACAGAGCTGGTTGTCATCCGACGAGGTTCAATGACTGGTGTAAGGTGCATTTACGAGATCATCACGCCTGTTATCATCCTTCTGGCACAGTAAACAGACCCAACTGTTATGTTAATGGATGGTAATGCCCGTCCCTATCGTTCTGGAATTGTAACTGAAGTTCTGTGGACCAACAACATCAGACATATGGACTGGCCTGCTACGTTTCAAGACCTTAATTCGATAGAACATACACAGGACATTCTTTGAGGGCGTGTCTATGGTCAGCATGTTCGCCCACAGACTCTAGATGAACTGCAGACAGAATGGAGGATCAATCCACGACGGACATTAGACAGACAAATCTGCTTGATGCCAAGGTGTGTTCGGGAGTGTGTTGAACATCGCAGGGATCATACCAGGTACTCGATGCTCGATCATAGCCTGAAGTGGCCGGAAAACAACTTTTTACCCATTCTGAACTGCTGGCGAGTGACGTTTTGCACCATTGTTTCTTCGGGACGGTTTTCGAGGATCTGTAACTTTGTTATTGTTTGATGATTTTCCCAATCCTTTAACGTAATTTGTGTAATAAGACCCCAACTTTGTATTGTATAAAACATAAATCAATAGATGTGATAAAACACATTTGAGAAAGAAAAGCATTTTTGTTGCTTAACTTTTTGTGAGGAGTATATTAAGAAAAGCCTTAAGAGGGAAACTTTTTTGAATATATACATATTATTAATCTATTGGTCGTTGTCCTCGTTGTTCAAAACAGCCGTTGATTTTGACCCCACATCATCTTCCAAGACACTTTTGAAAAAACAAGTGTTACATGTACTAAAATGGGGAATTATTGGTACATTTACCGTTTTGGACTAAATATATATCTCTTTATAAAACATGATCTGGTAAACCGATGAAAATACCTTGGAAAACATTGGGAAAAAGATAGTAAGAAAAAAAGGTGTTACCGGCATTTTTTTAACGCTTTTTTAAATGTTATTGTTCACGCATATCCTATCTTTTTCAATACTTTCTAGATTCAGAGAGAGTTTAAACTAACGTAAGCCATATTTCCAAAATTTTAAATCATCTTCTTGTTACATTAAGGAGTGGACGTGTTACTCGATGAGAGAGTTTAAACTAACGTAAGCCATATTTCCAAAATTTTAAATCATATTCTTGAACTACATTAAGGAGTGGACGTGTTACTCGATGTCTGTACATAGCATCTTTTCTTCTTTGTTTTTTTTTAAGAAACGGTTAACCCTTTCCCAAACACTACCAGATTTTGATCTCTCTACACTATTTTAGCATTGAAACTATATGTGTTAAGGTTTACAAGCTGAGAATGAAATGCAGAGCCAGAGGCGAAATTTGAAAAGTGCCAGTAATTCCTAACTGTGTTACATTTCCATTCCAAATACAAACATAAGCATTTTGTATGGTTTAGAATTTTGAACTAATGCATACTTATGGAAATATTTGACAAAAATGTTCAAAATTACCCCCTTGCATATGAATATAGAGTAAAATAATATTTGTAAATTAGTTTCTTCTTGAAGCATAATCTTGAAACCCGGCACGGTGAATCAACTTATGTGAAGTGTATTTACAAGTGTGTGTAATTTGATGCATTTCGTATGACTAGAAAGTGGTGTTTTCATTCTCAGTTCGTAAACCTTAAAAGAAGAAAATATTGACAATCAACAAATGTCTACATTTCCTTCAAGGATTTCTATTATGTAAATTGTGAAAGTGTCCGCCTCTAAATAGATCCAGTGACTATTAACATCGATGTCTTTTGCACTATCTTCAATTTGAACCACCACGAAATCTTCTTGGTCGGGAAAGAGTTAACCGTTTCAAAAACAAGACCCGGTTTGACGTCTCTGTGAAAAGATCCTCTGGAAAACATTTAGGCAAAAGCCGTTCAAATGTTATATTAACAACTCTCTTTATTATATCAGTGTTAATCACTCTTTCCTATTTTTCTGAACTATACTCAGTTCCATAAATAAGTGTGCACTTTATTTCGTTTCATTTCTCCTTTGATTCTCGACTAAAAATAATACAATTTGCTATCATATTGTAGCTAAGAGTTGTAAAAAAATGACATACTCCTAAAATTGTGTCAAAAGGACAGTTTTGGTTTATTTTTCTTAGATTAAATACAGGTGGTATAAAAATAAATGTTGCAAAAGTTGGTTACATTCAATTTTGATTAGATCAAGTAAAGTGGAGTCTTTTTTTTTTGGAAAATCATTTATGGCCACCAATGTTGTCGATGCAAGCGAGTATGTGACGGTCGCAGAGAGCTCAAAACCGCAATATCACTACAGCAGGAATGTTATTTTATTCCTGAGTGAGAGCAATGACAAAATCATGGATATAGCTGATGTTTAGCAGTGATGGAACGTTCCTCGCTAAATGGCCCACACATGTTCAATCGGATGCAAATACAGTGCCAATCGTGGCCAGGAAAGAACTTCAACATTTTTTCGGTTAATAAAAAAAGATTCAATTCAATTTCGAACGGAATTAAATGAATAATGTTCGATTAACTAGAGATAATCAAAACTTTAATTTGACCAGATTTGTGTACTTTTGCAACTTTTATTTTCATACCACCTTCAGTAAACCTTAGAAAAATATACTCAAACTGTCTCAGTGTCCAAATTTTAAATGTCTGACACTTTCTTGAGACTATAAGCGACACTATAATAGCAAACTCAGTTATTTTTAGTTAGAGATGAGGGGAGAAATAAAACGAAAGAAAGTGCACACTTATTTATGGAACTGAGTATATATTATAGATTCCTAGAACATTATCTTCTCTTCAAGAAACTCAGATTTATTGTCTGCAGTAGCTTTAAAAGAAGTATACATGTAATCTGTATTTTATTTGGGAAATACATTGTCCTTTTAAGTGAGAGTTTTGCTTTACATTTCAGGCTCTGTATGGCTGAACCATGGCGTTTTCTACTTCGCAACTGGTTTACATCGTCATCTCGCCAATATTCTCCACCATCATGACCGCGTTGAATGTCCCTTGCATGATAGTGTTTACCCAGAAGATGCGACTCGCCTCTCTATCAACCCTCATTCTCGCAAACATCTGCGCTTGCGATATCTTCGTCTGCATCTTTTCCAACAATTTCTACATCTTCAATGTTTCCACGCCGCCATTGAAATGGAGTACCGGATCGGTGTCCTGTAAGATCTTCAAGACCGTGACGATGATGATGAACGTGTCACAGATTCTCAGTCTCGCTGTACTGTGCTACGACCGTATGCGACGATTCACCCAGCCCAATACATCACAGTGGAACAAGAAGCGTGGTGTTCAGCTTCTTACCGCTGTTTGGATCATCGCAGCCGGATTGACCGTACCACGATATTTCCTGTTCGATGAGAAGCGAATAGAGAAATTCGCCAAACAGCTCAATAAGACGGTTGTTATTTACAACTGCAAGCCTGTAGATCTGGGTTCCCCGTCGTATAAAGCCGGGGCCGCCATGTTGTTTGCTGTAGGGTACGCGATTCCCGCCATCACCATCATCATCGCTCTGGCTCGTACACAATGGTACGCCTACAAACACCGTCGGATGATGGACGCCATTTTTCACGGGGACGTTCCATCTGCGACAGTCGATATCAATCGCCAGCTGTCATTCACCTTTAACCTACTGGGCCTGCTCCACGTGATCATCTGGACGCCATTTTTCGTGATGTCATTACTTGACCTCGAGTTTAACCTCATCAGTCAGCGCCATCTAGTGGACCTTAATTTCGCTTTGCGCTGCACTCTACTGGTCCTGGGAAGTGGAAAGCCTATCATATATCTCTTATGCCTGCCGAAAATTCGCGAACAACTTTGGGAGCTCATGAAGTCGCCGGTAGTACGAGCGTTTGACAACAAGATGTATTCGTTTACAAGTAGTTCTGAAGAACATACACCAAACAAAAGAGAATCGAAAATATCAGCTATCTCAAGGATTAGTCAGGAAAGTGTCTGACTGTCTGACTGTCATCATGTGTTTGCAAGGTTTATGATTAAACCCTTTCCCAAACGACAAAAATGTTGGTTCACTTTAAAAGATGATGCAGACGACAAATTGGGAATATATGTTTTTGTTTGTAACTCTCAGTATTTTCTTCTTTTGTCTCATGTCTCCCCATGCATTTTCTATTAGGAACGTCAAAACGATGCAGGTCTTGTTTTTGGAAAAAAAAAATCATTTAATCATTTTCAAAACAAGTCTAGTCTTTACGTCTCCAGTAGAAAAGGTTTGGTGAAACATTAAGACAAAGGAAGAAATTGCTGATGATCAGCAATTTCTTCTTTTGACTAAATGTTTTCTGACTCTTATTGAGCGCAACTCCTCTCTTTTTTACCGTCTTTTTTTTCTCCTGCAGCAGCTTTCAGATCCGTTTGGGAAGGGGTTCATCTTCCAACGAATGACCAATATGTGTTTTGAATATCAGAAATGAAAACGACAATATAATTTTGGACTGTGTTGAATCATTCAATTTTGACTGCAGAATGATATGGCTTTTTCGGTAGTGTTAAGTAGCCTAAGTTGGAAAAAGATTCTTCAGATGCCACTGAAAATGACGCGACTAAAGGAAAAGAACAATTGAATACGTTCAGAACTCAATCACCACTTTCAAGATGATTGGAAATAATTGTGAAAATAATTATTGTATTATTTGTTATCTATATGATCGTTATCGTTGTAAAATATGTTTTAAAAATATCTTGTAAAAATTTATTTCGACTATTTGTATATTAACCCTTTCCCAATTATTGCATTGATTTGATGTCCCTGGGTATGGAAATGTTTGGAAAAATATTGGGTCATAAAAGGAAAAGGTTGATTAGGCCAAATAAAATAACCCATATAAGGTTTAGGTTATATATCTGAAAAATTAACACATTAACAGTTGAGCGCGTTCTTGAAAATATACGACCATTAATGCATGTAAATAGCGGCGCACCCTCAGAAGACAAGAGGACCATGATGGTCCTTAATCGCTCACCTGAAGCAAGATAACATGAGCCAGAGTCTTATTTGAACCAATTAATATCTGTCACTTTAAAACTGAAAACTAACTTATGATCACCAGCATTGTATCCAAGTCATGTCTTGATTGGTCACTATTTGTCAAAACTGCAATTTTGTCAAATTCAAAGGCAGATAACTCACGACTTTCTGACCCCGTCATACCGGAAATCGAACTCATCTGAGATGCTAGGGTCAATAAATTTGTGTCCAAGTTTTGTCTTATTGGTAAACATTTTGGTTGTTAGAGTAAAACAGCAATTGTGCCAAATTAAAGGACAGATAACTCACGACAATCTGATCCGATCATTCCAAAATTCAGACTCATGAGAGATCTTTGGGTAACAAACATTGTGTCCAAGTTTTGGCTTGATTAGTCAATAATTGAAGATGCTAGAGTATGAACAAAGTCGAAAACAGTCCAAAACGACAATTTGATCAAATTCAATGGCACATAACTCATGACTTTCCTATCTGCTCAGAATGAAAAAAAAAAAAAAAAAAAAAAAAAAAAAAAAAAAAAAAAAAAAAAAAAACAATTTCATTCAAGATCTTATGGTCCCCAATATTGTATTTAACTTTTAACCTGATTGGTCTATAATGGAAGATTCTAGAGTGTAAACAAAGTCGAAAATGATCAAACACGACAGTTTTGTAAAATTCAAGGGCACATCACTCATGACTTCCTAGTCTGATCAGACTCTAAATCAAAGTCATCCATAATCTTATATTTACCAACATTGTGGTCAAGTATTGTCTTCATTTGTCAATATGTGTAGATGCTATCTGAAGTGTTAACAAAGTCAAAAGTAGCTATTTTTGACTTTCAAGGGTAAACTTCCTGGTCCGATCTGACCCAAATTCGAACTCATCCGAGAACTTATGGTCATACATGTTTTGACAAAGTTTGGTCAAGATTGATCAATATTTGTGGATGCTGAGTGGTATCACCAAATTATGGACATACAAAAAGCGAACACAAAAACAGCCCATCATGGCACGTCAAGCCCTAGATTAGAACCCCTATGGCAAAAGAAAGCATGGACGTCCTGTTAACAACTGGAAGCGTACCCTTTGACAGTGAGCTGCGATACACAAGAATGTCTTTGGGAAATCAAAAGTTGCAGCACAGGACAGAGGAAGATGCAGGGATCTGATGACGGCCATATGCTCTACTAGGAGTGAAGAGGATTGGATAAGTAGGTAGGCCTAAATAATGTATGTTAATAGCTATGTACATAGGCTAGCCTTTTTTTTAAAAAAAATTGTTTGACACAAACATTTCTAAATCATTATTTTATGGTTATGAATTTGGACTTTGCAAAGTATTGAGAGAATACAAAAATATGGGGTGGCTGAAGCCCCTGTGTCTGAGTATTGGGGGTGGGGTGTTGGGGCTAAATTGGATTTTCCCTAAATTTTCAGTGTAACAAGCATTCTGAAGTATTGCAAAACAATACCAAGTCCCCTACCGGCTTTATATATGTGTTTAGAAAAAGAAGCCCAAAAAAATTCAAAGTCCAGCTGCTGGCATCCGTATCTTCCTCAAAAATACTGAACCGGAACGAAACTCAACCTTATTCTGTAACTTATCAATGTGGGTCTACATACCAAAAATCAGCTCAATAGCTGCAAGCAATAAGAAAAAAAGTCTGGAAAACTGTGATTTCACAGAAATTTTCTAATTCCAGCATCCGTATCTTCCCCAAAAATCACTGGAGCAGAAGGAAACTCAAACTCGTTCCGTATCCCATCAATATGTGTTCATATACCGAAAATCAGCTCAATACCTGCAAGCGTTTAGAAAAAAAGTCTGGAAAACGGTAATTTCCCAGTAATTTTCTAAGTCCAGCATCCATATCTTCCTCAAAAATCACTGGACAGGAACGAAACTCAAACTTGTTCTGTAACTCATCAATGCGGGTCTACATACCAAAAATCAGCTCAATAGCTACCCCCATTTAGAAAAAAAAGTCTGGAAAACTAATTGACCGGACTGACGGACAGACGGACGGACGGACAGACGGACAGACTTACTGACGGACAGAGTGCAAACCTAAAGTCCCCTTCGGCTTCGCCGATATGGGACTAATAAAAGGAAAATTAGGCATTTTTGGCCAACGGGGGGGGGGGGGGGGGACTAAGCCCCCTTTTCCTACGGGCATGGATAATGCGAATGATGCAAGGGCGGATCCAGGATTTTTTTCCAGGGGGGGGGGGGTCCAAGCCCATATGATGGCTTAGCAAATATTAAATATTGTCGCTTTTCAACAAAAACCTCGTAACTGCAGCTTGTTTTAAAAAGCAGCGATATGTAACATTACACTCAAGTGATAAAGTCAAAATTTAATTTCGGCCAATGCAAGGGGGGAGGGGTCTAGCATATTATACAAGTATCTAGCATATCGCAGCTGGAGAATACAATCGTTATGGATTCCTGGTATTTCTTTCATAGAGCAGTTCACCACAATAAACAATCTGAGCACCTAGCTGCTCTCTCAGGATTTGGACTAATCATGATCCCAGCATTGGTAGACATGTTACTGTAACAGAACGAATTGGTTGGGGTTTTACACCTCTTTCAACTGCTATGATCATATCGCGGCGGCTGGAGCACTTAACCATGGATTCGGGTCGTTTTTGATAACAGTAAGTACTATGACAACATCCTTATCGAGCCTCAAGCTGCTTGCCCACATTCATTAAATAACGATTACCAAACCATTGGACCTCACGAATGAGTGATGCCTTACCAATTGTGCTATGGCCGCACTGCATACCGAGATATCCAGACTAGGTCAGCATTTGTTGGTATGCCAGAACCACAGCAGGGTGACCACAGCTGCAGCCCTTTCCCAAACAACAAGGATTTGAAAATGCTGATGACCACTTTTTTCTACCTTTCCTTCAGCATTTTCTGTTTCTGTTGTTATTAATGATGCCCTGTGAAATTCTTTTCAATTTGGATCAGTCTACAGTGTTGTCGTTTTGCACAGGAAAAGGGTAAACATATTTTCACACAGTGGCTCCTTTTGACACTCTACAAATTTAAGGCTTTTGGAAAACATTGTGGAAAAAGAAGAAATTGCTTGTGACAAGCAATTTCTTCATTTCCCACATGTTTTCTACAAGAAAGAACAGAAATGTAAGATTTCATTCACAAGAAATTGTAGTCGGCAACATAATTATTCAAATTTTTTTGCTTGGGAAAGGGTTAATAAATAGGGTATAGTGTAGAGGTACAGATAAGAGGGATAATGACTTTATCAAATGCAAAATATCATTTATTGTTCATCAAATCCTATGTCATGGGTGCTCAATTAAATTGTCTCATCGAGACGATTCTAATGAGTACCCACAACATAGGGTTTAGAATAAGAACAACAATGTTATATTTCATTTACCCCCGCTTATCTGTGACCCTGTAGGGATTATATAACAATACACTAATAAATAGAACAATATAGAGCTTTAATTTTACAGAGATCTAACATTGCATTGATATAACAATTAGTAAACAATCAACAACAACAACAATATGAAAATTGTGAAAAACAAGATGTGGGTACGTGAAACACCAATTGAAATGTCCCCATAAAGGCCAATGTTAAGTTTTCTCCTTAAGGTTTCGGACCTACACATGGACGGACAACAGTAAAACAATATGCCCCTGATCTTTCCATACAAGCATCAAAACAAACAAATCTAACCCTTTACCATTGATAAAGTCTTGAAGGAAACATTAACCATTTCTCAAACAAGAATAGTTTAGACTGGGCCAAATTAAAAACCACTACAGAAGTACAGATGACAATATCAGTGTTCTCCCCAGCCCAGAAAGCTGTATCGGCTCCACTACAGCTTCATGAAAATCAGTGTTATGCCCCTACAGCTTCATAATTACCCCTTCAGCTTAATTTCTTTAAATGGTCACCGAATAGAGAAATTTGGGGTATTTCATGTCAAACAACTGATGAATTAAGTCATTTTGTACAATAATTCTGCATAAAAAACATTATGGGAAAAGAAGAAATTGCTCAAAATGAGCAATTTCTTCTTTTCCCATTATGTTTTTATTCACAATTATTTGCAGAAAACATTGTATTGTAAGGTTAAATGTTACTTTTATAATTTGCCACTACAGCTTAAAATTATTCTGGGGAGAACCCTGAATATTCACGCTGACTCATGTGGGAATCTCCATGGTATAGCATAGAAAGTCTTGAAGGAAAAAGAGAACAAGATGTGTTTGTGAAACACAAATGCCCCCGAAATGGCCATTTTTTAAAATGTTAAGTTTTCGTGGAGTAAAGGGTTATTAAGGGTTAAGGGATGACCTTGAGGAAGGTCAAATTGCATGGAACAGATAGCTATCATTGAAAGGAAGTTGCATACCAAATATGAGCTTTGTATGTCAAATACTTTTGGAGAAAAGGCAAAGGTTAAGTTTTCGAAGTAGAAGGTTAAGTTTTCGTAGAGTAAAGGGTTGATAAGGGTTAAGGGATGACCTTGAGGAAGGTCAAATTGCATGGAACAGATAGATATCATTGAAAGAAAGTTGCATATCAAATTTAAGCTTTGTATGTCAAATACTTTTGGAGAAAAGGCAAAGGTAAAGTTTTCGGACAGACGGACGGACAGACAGACAGACGGACACGAGTAAAACAATATGCCCCCGATCTCTCGATACGGGGGCATAAAAATTTTATGCTGATCATCAGCGTTTTCTTCTATTCCTGCAAGGTTTCCTACACCTTCATGCAGTTGGGTCATTGAAAGGGTCACTCTTTCCAAATGGGTTAAAACAAAGAAGTTAAAGGAAAAGCAGTCATTTTCTCATTCCACAGTGTATCATTTTTTCTTTGTATCATGAATAGTTTTTCAAAATAAGTCTTCTTTTCACTTTTTCAAAAACAAGACCTGGCCCCGGTTTGTCGAAAAAAAAACAAAACAAAATCAAGTACATTCTCAGACTCAAATCTGAGCACCGTGCTCAAATCAAACGAAATCCACGTGAACTTCAATCGAATACCTTTCAACGTTGGAGAGTATTCCTTTGAAGTTGAGAATATGCTCATAAGTACCGGTATGTACTTAAGTTTTTTCGAGAAACCGGGACCTGGTTTTCATGTCAGTAATAGAAAAGGCATTAGAAAATATCTGCAGCAGCGTTCTGTAGCAGCGTTTAAATTGAACTTGTCAAAAGAAATTGTTGTTTGGGAAAGAGTTAAAGTACTTACTAGACTGCATTTATTAGTTTTCCTACCATTAGTTCAAATCCCCATTTTCTTCTAAGTTTTACCATCCTTGCTTTGTATTATAATTGTTGTAGTTGCTTTTCTTTGTCATTTGATTCTTAACATACTTCAAACTTCACATTTATTATGCTTAATTGACTCATTCCCAGACAAAACCAGGGTTCGGTGTCTCACATTATTTTCTCTTTTTCCCTCAATACTAAACATGTATGCTATAATGTTTAAATACTCTGATTTTGTGAAATGCAATTTCATACTACATCTTTTTTTTCATAATAAAAATCATGCATCCAGTACAGTACTATAATTTTATGTAAACTAATTATGTGAATGGTTTACATTTCACACATTGTTTTCCAAATATAATCATAATTCTAACTCCTGAAGGGCCTCAACTTGTCATCATTTGGTATGAAATTAATATTTCTCACTATTTGATACGACATTGCCTGTTCTTATTTGTTGCCATGGAGAAAGGTCATTTTTCCAACACCATTAGGTGTGAAACCTCTGTCAATTCTGGAGAATGGTAGTCTATCAACACTTTTCCAAACAGAATGATTGTCAATCTGCGACAATGAAATAACATAATTCATTATAAAGCATATAATAATATAGAGCATTAGAACACTTGGGCAATTCTCTCTGATTGGATCCAACAAAATTGTCCAAGGCCTTCTAAAAGGAGCGACTTTTATGACCAAATGGATCTTGATAAAGATGGATATGTAAACAATTTTGTACAGAAAATATTGAAGTATCATAGTCATACACATTGTTTTGTAACGATAAATGGACTGTGTCATTGGCGAAAGAACACATAAGAATATTAAAATTACACAATTTCACACAACAACTAAAAACGAAAGTCTAACAAAACAAAACAAGAGCCATAAGACATAATTATTGGTAAGTGCAACAGATAAGAGGGGTAAAGACAGTCTTAATTTATTAATTCAAATCCAAACTCAATGTTGTGTGCACTCATTTGAATCATCTCGATGAAGCGTTTCTAATGAGAGCCAACAATATAGGATTTGATGAATAATAGATGATATATAATATTCTGGAAAATCATTAACCCCTCTAATCTGTGTTGTAAGTGCAATTCACATTCATTTCCAACATTTTTGCACTAACCCTGTGTATTTTTACTCCTGTTCTAGAACGGAAAGACAGACAGGTGGATAGAATTGAGAGCAAATAAATATCAAATAATGTCTAACCAACAATACTTGTAACAATTGATGACTCGCCGTTTTCAATCAATATCCACTGATTAGAGCAAAATTGATTTTCTTAAAACACAAAACTTTTAAAAAAAACTGTATCAAACATGCAAAATGTTTTAAGACCAATATAGCTCATGATGATCCTAGTATAACATAAACTGCACAACATACAAACAATAAACCTTCTCACAAACAAGACCTGCTTTTCAAGTCCTGAAAAGTTAAGGCATGGGAAAACATTGAGGCAAAAGAAGAAAATGCTGATAATAAGCATTTTCTCATTTTTGCCTCAACATTTTCCATGCTATATTGTTCACATATCGTCGGTGTAAATGCAAAACCTCGTATGTCGATTCTTGCGATTTTCAAAGCACAAACTTGAGTGCCCAGTTACAGAAAATTCTTGCAGGTTTTGAGATATTTTACTGATCAGTATTGATGACAAATAATTTGTGAACAAAATGTCCAAAGTCCAAGTAGAACATTTCAGTTTGGGAAAAGTTATTACACTTTTTTCCCTCCCCTTTGAAATTTTTCAAAAACGAGATACGAGGTTTTGCATTTACAACAGCGATATCTTTATCAATATCCATTTTGTTTTCTGAAGCAGCTTTCCAATGGAAACAACCTCAAATTGCGTCTTTTGGGAAAGGATTGGTAGACATTCAGACCTGTCCTTCAAAAGAAGCCATCTGAGAAGTGTGAAAAGTATCAGACCCTAGATAGACTGTACACACGATGGGTAATCATGTGATACAAAAATTTCAGAAAATCTTCAATAATTTTGCTAAAACGGGACCGATTTGAATTTGGTTTGAAGCAGAGAATGTGGACAGGCATCACACGCATTAGATGGACGTGTTGGATTTTTGAAAAATCAACTGATAAAAAAGTTGTTGAAGATAAACCAAAATTTTGGTTTATCTTCAATAACTTTTTTATCAGTTGATTTTTCTAAAATCCAACACGTCCAGCTTATTCTTGGAATTTTCCCACCTCCTCTGCTTCAAATCGAATTCCAATTGGTCAAGTATTAAAAATGATATTGAAGATTATCGGAAATTCAGAGTCACATGATTATACACCGTGGTACAATCCATGCAGACTGACTAGGTGCCAAGAGTAGAGGCTTTTCACTCTGAGATGATTTGAGCCGCGACGCGAGAAAATCGGTCTTCGGGAGTTTCGACCAGATCCGACACAAATGAGGCTGTACAGCCACAGAAAGTGATTAGTCACGAAATTCCGTACATGGGAAGAAGAAGAACTAAACTTTCTCACCAGCGAAAACACAGACGCTGATCAGATTCGCGGTTACCGCGAAGCTGATCTGCGTCTTTGTTTTCGCTTATGCTAAATTCCGCTTTTCTCGCGTCGCGGCTCATTTTAGGAATCAAGAATTTTTCTACTACCAGGGGCGTAGGTGCCTATACACGAGTATGCAGCTGAATTCAAATTATTTTCACCATCAATAATTTTAGTCCAAAAATGTGGTTTGTAATTCAGCCAAAACTAGATCTAATAAACAAAAGTAATTTTATTCGCCTCCATTTTTATGTTAAGATAATCATATTTTTGTTGGTGAGAAAAGCTCTTGTGACGCCAAAAATCCCACAAAATTGCACCATATTTTCTTTCAGTTTTTAAGGGGGACATGCCCCCGAGCCCCTAGATTTTTTTGAATCCACATTCTTTACAGACTTGCTACGCCCCTGACTACCTTACTTTATGTTCAATTTCGAAATAAAATGTATCATTGACCTACGCTGGGTCTGATCATGTCATCTTTGCAAGCCAAGGATTTAACCTCCCCTTTGTTCATTATATTTGTAAGGAACAAAGTGGAGGTAGAACCCTTGGCTTGCATAGATGGATCGTATTTCATGTTACTTATGTACATGTTTTGATTTAACACTTTCCCAAACGACAGAATCTTAGGGTATTCCAATTTGAAAGCTGCTATCAGCGTTTTTTCTCCTTCTTTGAACGGGTCCGCAAAAAGGACCTGTTCCCAATGCCAAATAGGTTATTTTTTTCCCAAAATCTGACAAGAAAATTTCCAATACCAAAGTTATTCCTTCTTTTGTAATGAAATTTCGATCGATCTCATTAACATGTTGAGAAAAAAATATCCAGAGGCAAACTGGAAGCCCCTTTCATTGATTTGATATAGTTAACTACGCACAGGACTCAATTTTTGTTGCAATCTGTGTTGAAAATATTTTCCCAATTTTGACAAAACAACACATTTTTCCCAATTTGCCTGGCACCGGACCCGTTCCCAAAATTATGAGAAAAAACGCTGGCTATAAACAACAAACTTAATATTAATGATGATAAGAATTGCTTAAAATATAGCACAGAAAATATTGAGGCAAAAGGAGAAACTGCTGGTTATCAGCAGTTTCTTCTTTTGCCTCAATGTTTTCCCATGCCCTTTGTCCTAGGGACATCAAAACCAGGCCCCGAATTCTCGAAAAAACTTAAGTAAGTTCTTAGACTCAAATCTGAGCACCATGCTCAAATCACACGAAATCCATGCGAACTTCAATTGAATACCAATCAACATTGATTGGTATTCAATTGAAGTTGAGCATGAACTCATGAGTATATACTTAAGTTTTTTCCAGAAACCGGGGCCAGGTCTTGTTTGGGAAAGGGTTAATAATTGACATCTCAGATGGTCCTTTTTACATGTTACAGGTCACACACATTTGGATTTTCAATTTTGTCTTGCATTGCCTTGCAATAATTGCATTATTATCATATAATTGCATTGAAAATAATTCACATGTATATAGATAAGCATCTCTAATTCTCAAATTTATCTGAGAAATGACATAATATTTTACAAACTGAAAAGCAGTAAATAGAAGCGTAACCCTTTCCCAAACAAGACCTTGTTTTGATGTCTCTTTTAGAAATGGTTTGTGAAAAGATTGAGACAAAAGAAGAAAATGCAGATGTAACCAGCATTTTCTCCTTTTGCCCCAATATTTTCCTTGCTTTATTGTACACAAATCCTATCTCTATTGCTATGGATTTTGTTGTTTACAGACCTTGTGATATGGGACTATCATAAAATTTTGTCGTTTAGGAAAGGGTTAAGTTATGAGGATTTTTTATACAAGAGCCATCAGAGACAAGTTATGCTCCCTGGATAAGTGTTTGTGACAAAAACTATTACTTTACTTAAAGCCATAATAGCTGTGAAAAAGGAAGAAATACCACAAAAAATATTTTTTGTGTTATCGAGGTCTAATCATCTGATAGCATGAAAGAAGTCTTTTCCGACCGTAACAGAAATGTGTATTTGTGTATTTTCCCCCTTTTACAATGTATGTCAGTAGGTAATGTTTACAATTTCAAGTGCGAGTCGGAATCATCCGAGTTCTGAACGGTAAAATACGAAAATCAACGGAATTTATTTTCAAATCGTGTGCACACATTGAAATGACGTCAGAGAATATAAACAGTAATATTGCAAAATGTGACCTGTCTCAGTAAAAGGGATCTTCTGGTAATTGTTAAAGTACCAGTCCTTGTCAATCTATGAAGACTGCATCTTTGCCCAGGATCGGAACATTTTACTTTAAGTTAGTTTTCTGAATCAAGATTGTGCTTCCTATCTACCTGTAAAATATTAAATATCCGATTTCAAAATTCGAATGAGGTTGGTGTCCGATAGATGTTATCTCAAAATTCAGTTTTCAACTAACTTCATAGAAGCACGCTTTTAGCGTGACGGGACACGTTAATACAGACGAGCACTGACTCTTTCCCAAACATGACCTTGTTTGAATGCCTTTACTAAAAAAGAGTTCAAAAAGCATTCGTGCAATCTGAGGAAACGCTGATAACCAACATTTCCTCCTATTGCCTAGATATTTTACCAGCAGTATTTTACTTAACCCTATGTTTATATACTCATTTTGTCGTCTACAAAACATTCAATATTCCAATTTATGAATAGTTAAAATTATTGCCGCATGGGAAAGGGTTAAGTACAACAATTTACTACAATTTGAGGTTAACCTTCAGGGGTCTTGCTACCAATTTTTGTTTGGGGCCAGGGGCCAGTGAAATTGGGAAAAATAGCGACGTTTTAAGCTAAATTGGGAAAAACTAAAACAAGTTTGTATTCATACTGTCTCTCAGTTTCAGCTATAAATTATACTGTAGTGATGTAAAATACATTTGTATATACCCTTGATTTAGAATCTACTCTTAAAGTTTAAACTGTCTTCAAAATGTTTGTAAATGAAGATGAGGTCTTAACATAGGGCATTCTGGGTCATCATTGGGAATTTTCACCAGAGAATTGGGAAAAAAAGATACTTTTTGCCATTGGGAATGGGGCCGAATAACGGCCCCAAATTTTGGCAAACGAGACCCCTGACCCTTTCCCATACAAAACCTGATTCGGACGCCCCTATTTGCTAAAGCTGAGGAACCACCGTGACAAAAGAAAGGAATGCTTATTATTAGCAGTTTCTCCTTTTGCCTTTATATTGTCTAAGCTATTTCTTAAATATTTCCCATTTTTAATGTCATTTATATTGCAGTTTGGATCCGATTTCAATTGGAAATGGAAACAGTTATTTTTTGTCGTTTTGGGAAAGGGTTTAACATTATTCATAAGAAAGCACGCACTGGAATCCCGTGGAAATCGAAATGTTTCAAATTTGTGAGCCGTCATGTTAAAAGGGACCGTATGGGAAGCGTGGAAAGTATCGACCTTGGTCAGTCTGATCTGACTGCGCAGACTGACTAGGATGGAACTTTTGATTCAAAGGTTATTTTCTGAATCTAGAATGGTTTATACATCTTACCATATTTACATTTTCCAGAAACGAAAAATGATTGACATCTGTTGAGTCTGGTTCATTTCGCGAAATTTGATTTTATAGACTTCCCATTAGGCCCTTTTCAGTGTGACGGGCAACATTCATGAAATAACGGGAACTCATTTAAATTTGTGACGCACGCTTTCCTGTGTATCACATGATCAACCGATTGTATATGGATGTTCGCGGCTGTGACAAGTACCCGTTATGCTATATATAGCCACGAATGTAAACATGTTTTGAGCGCCGTGGAAATCTGAGAAAATCAACATTTATACGCTTGTTGTGGGTAAACCGCGCCTGGTTACTCGCTTGAAATACGGTCTTTCTGCATCTTTTTGTTCATACTTTAAAAAGGTAAACCTTTTTTGAGGTAAATAGACAGTTTTTTTCACAGCTATTATGGCTTTAACCTGCAAAGTCAGAATAAAACTGGTTAAACTGAACAAAGGGCAATAACTCCAAGAGAAAACAAGATGTGTTTGTGAACCATGAATGCCCCCGAAATAGCTAAGGTTTTACAAATGACCTTGAGGAAGGTCATATTGCATGGAACAGATAGATGTCATTGAAAGAAAGTTACATACCAAATTTAAGCTTTGTATGTAGCATACTTTTGGAGAAAATGCAAACGTTAAGTTTTCGGACAGACAGACAGATTGATGGAAACAAGTAAAACAATATATCTATGCCCCGATCTTTCAATATGGGGGCATAAAGACCTTCATTTCTATGTTGAGGTATTGAAACATATATGGGAAAGGGTTATAGAAAAAGATTTTGTGCATTGATATGGTGGAAATTAATGGGTGTACATCCGATTTTTTTTACTCATACAATCTGATAAAAATCTGATGATAACTTTGAAGTAACAACTGGCAGGCACCAGTTAGGGGTCATCTTCAATGACCTTTTCCTCTGACCAATCAAATTAATGCTTACAAGATTCTGTCAGCCATTAATACATCTCATTTTAGTGCAGAACAATGTGTGTTTGCACATGTTTGTCATGGTAACCCCAAACCAACAATTTGATTGGTTAGATTAAAAATAACCAACAGTGGATTTTCCAAGGTCACTGAAGATGACTTATTAATGGTGCCCGTCAGACATTGAATCAATGGTTAAGATCTACATTTAACCCTGTCCCAAACGACAAAATTTTAGGGTGATCCAATTTGAAAGCTACTGCCAGTCGACAAAATATGTGTTGACAAAGAAAGGATTTTCTAAAAATACAATAAAGAAAATATTGAGGCAAAAGGAGAAACAGTTTCTTCTTTTGTCTCTATGTTTTCCCAAACTTTTATCATTAAAGACGTCAAAACAAGGTTTTATTTGGGAAAGAGTTAATTAGAATGTCACTTATACTTATTGATATGGTAACTTATCCGCTATGTAACAAAAGTGATTCAAGTTTATCAAGTGTTTTTATGTAAACATAGCTTTTCTCCTGCAATAATTTTTTTGTTTTCATATTTCACAAAAACATTAGTAGCATGGTTAGTCACTTCACTTTTAGATTTACCCCATTATGCTTAATTAACCCTTTCCCAAACAAGACCTGGTTTTGACGTCTCTACTAGAAATGACTTGGGAAAACTTTGAGACAAAAGAAGAAACTGCTGATAACCAGCAGTTTCTCTTTTTGCCTCAATATTTTCTATGCTTTATTGTACACAAATCTTTAATAACATAAATTTTGTTTTCTACAGCAGCTTTTAAAGTGGAACTGTCTCAATTTTTGTCATTTGGGAAAGGGTTAAGCCTTGTCAATCAGTTATGTGTCTAAGACAACCTCCGCCACCTATATCTCAATTTGATTCCCAGAGACTTGTCTCATGATGTTTCCAAATGTGACCCGTCACGCTAAAAGGGAACTTATCAGAAGTAAAAAAATCCACATTTTGACAATCTTGTCAGACTCAACACAGGTCTAGCAGATACTGTATGCAAAAATGAGCATAAAGTAAGATACTCTCCAAAGCCGAGGTCTATTGATTAAACCATCAAATATGACCTCTGCCGTTTTTGATACACCAACAGCCTATTTGGTCGTCATAATCTAATTATAGCACATCATTTGAATTATCGAATCAAAATCATTCAGTTTTATCTTGCATGATCATTACGTAAATATTACGTCGCTTCTATTTTTGGCTGAAGCCGGTAACATTTGAATTATCGAATCAAAATCATTCAGTTGTATCTTGTTTGATTACGTATACATTACATCGCTTCTATTTTTGGTTGAAGCCGGTAATTTGAAGCATCAGCCAATGAAAGTTTGTATCAGATATTTCACTTGTTTTGGTGTGTATAGCCAACCATTGGATACCGAAATCCCACCAAGGCCCCAAGATTAGATGTGAAATGACCCCGCGGGAACAGAGCATCATTCTATCATAATGGAATGAAGAGAGAATGTGCTTTGTTCTTAAGAGAGTAAAAGTAAGATAGAGAAAACATTCCAGATTTAGAAAATAACATACGAGTGAAAAGTGTCGGCCCTAGTCTGGCTGCGCGGATTGCACAGACTGACTAGGGTCAATATTATTCACACTTCCTATAACCTCCCTTATAGCGTGACAGGTATAAATAATTTGTAACACAAAAATAATTATATTTCATTCATGTTTTAGATTAGCCCTTTCCAAAATGATACCAAAATGACTGTTAGCATTTCCCCTCTTTTGATGTTTTTCAAGTGTAATAGCTCAAGATTTCTCCATTCAAGAACATTTTATGGCTTCCTAAGCACCTTTAAATTCAAGCTGCTGTAACTTGTGTTGTTTGGGTAAGGGTTAAAGGATAGCAAAGGTCAAGAAAGCAGAATTCATCTACCATTTAAGGCACTGCATAACTGCTAGCATATACTCACAGCTATCAGCGGGTCAATTTAGCCTGAAAAATTCTAATTTACATGTATTCACAACAATGATCTTTCTTTACTGCCTAACTTTACAACTTCATAAATGTGCAACATGTGTTTGCGAAAAACCAAAATCCCCTTTCTTGTATTTTTTAAATTTTGTTGAAAGACCGTGTCATGAAGAATACCCATTAAAATATGAAAGTAGTACCACTTATGATAATCACTGATCACATGAGAAGAAAAGTAATGTTCAATATTTCAAGTAAACAGAAAGACAACTATTTTCTCCTTTTTCACTCATATTAATTATATTCAATTTATCTAAAATTGTCTTCTTTCAGTAGCATTTTTTTGTCATCTTCAACAGCTTTCAACAAGGACCAGTCTCAATGAGTTACAACATTGTGATCAAGCATTCAAAGCACCCAACACTGGTACATGGCACAATCAATAATTAGACTTTTTCTCCTATCAGAACAACAGTTGAGAGCATGTGAAGGATTTTCAAAATGAAATATTTAACCCTTTCCCAAACGACAATTTTTTTTTAAATGATCCAATTGGAAAGCTGCAATAGACAACAAAATTTATGTTAAAAAGAAAGGATTTGCGTACAATATGGCACAGAAAATATTGAGGCAAAAGGAGAAAATGCTGATTATCATTCTCAATGTTTTCCCAATCCTTATCTGATAGTGACGTCAAAAGCAGTTCTTGTTTGGGAAAGGGTTAATTCATTATTCATCGAATCCTATGTTGTGGGTGCTCATTGGAATTGTTTCATTAAGACATTGTCTCATTAAGACAATTCAAATGAGTACTCACAACATAATGTTTGGATTTCAACGACATATTTAGTATGTCTTCACCCCCTCCTATCTCTTGCTCTGTCCAATAACTTCCCAGAAGAAAGAAAACAAATAACTACATACAAACTTTGATGAAAACAATGTGATAAGAGAATAGAAATATATATATAAAAAAAAACTTGAATGAAAAATGCATCAAGAAGAGCTATAAATTTAACCCATTATCAAAAGGCAAAATTTTTGGACTGTTCTAACATAAAAGACACTTAAGACAACCAAATGGATGTTATAAAAGGTTGTTGTAAAATATAGCAGTGAAAATATTGAAGGAAATGGAGAAAATGCTGATATCAGCATTTCTTCTTTTGATTCAGATGTATCACTGGTCATTTTCAATAAAGTTGTTAAATCAAGGTCTTGTTTTTGTGAAAGGGTTAAAAAGCAATATTTTGGGTATTCAACAAAACATTTATTATTTGATAAGTTAATAGATAAAACACCTATGCCATTTTTTACTAACAAACTATTTTGTGTAAAATTGTAATTATGTAATTAAATAACCATTCTGAATGAACTGAGGAATATTTCGTGTTCAATCAGATGTCTTCTTACATCGTTTGCACAAAAAAAAAAGGTTCAATAGTTTGTTAGTAAGATGGGGCCAAGGATTCTTATAACATAAAATTATTCATCTTTCTCTCTAAAATGCCCTTGATGAAAATATATAAAATTCTTCACAAAATAGTTTCTTCCTTTATTGATAGGATTATCAGTTTGTTCAATCTTTTGTGTAAATACAGCTTACCCATTTTCCGGAAAACAAGTTTAAAGGGTGGTGTAAAGAAGGAGATTACAAAACTAATATTAATGAAACTGGAATTTGGTACATGACATTACAAGTTGGACTTGAATGCTCTTCTATCCAGTTATTATAGATTTTTACAAGCATTGTTTACATCAAACATTTGCAAAAAGAACCTGCTTTTGACTCCCCAGTAAAAATACTTTGAAACATATTTAGAGAAAAGAAGAACATCCTGATAATCTGCAATTTCTTCTTTTGTCCTAATATTTCTATGCTATATTGAACATAAATCCTATTTTTATCAAGATCCACTTTATTGTCTGCAGCAGCATTCAAATTGGAAGTTTTTAAATTGTTTTGTTTTGGACATTGTTACATGGCACCTTATTGCTTGATATGACAGAAACTGTTGTTAAAAACGGAAATATATATTCATAGCAACATTTGGAATGGCAACATTATTATATTAGTACCATAATTAAATGCACCGGCTTAACATCATTACAAAACTATTGTTTAAGAGTATTTTGTTTCCAGTCCATGTATAAGAACAATTTAACATGTTTATCAACATCAAACTTATTCTAACAAGCACTGGTTTAAATGTCCATAGGAAAACGCTATGGAAAACATTGGGGCAAAAAAATAATAATGAAATGCTGATATTTAACATTTTCTTCTTTTGCCTCAAATCTCTCTCTATATTGTACATGACTCTCTAGGTCTAATTTGTTAAAATCCATTTTGTTGGCTACAGCAGCTTTCAGGTAGGAGCTTTCTAAAATTGTGAAAGGGTTTTAAGCACCAAAGACCTTTAACCCTTTCTAAAACAAGACCTGGTTTTGATGTCCCTAATAGAAATTGCTTGGGAAAACACTGAGGCAAAAGCAGAAACTGCTGATAACCAGCAGTTTCTACTTTTGATTCAATATTTTCTGTGCCATAATTTACACAAATCCAAATTTGTAATAACATTCGTTTTGTCTTTTGTGACAGTTTTTGAAAAGGATCACCCTAAAATTCTGTCGTTTGGGAAAGGGTTAATTCTATCATTGACAATTACATTGCAGAAGATCTGGAATGACAACAATTGCAGATAATCTTCAATAATTCAGATTAAATGTGATCGGAAATGAATTGAAACAGAGAGGGCAAAAATACATCAGAATTTTCCTGGATGTGGTGTATCTTTTAAGAATCAACTGATTAAAAAGTTATTGATGGCGAAGAAAAACTTTACTTGGAAGTCATTAACTTTAAATGCTGCCTTTTAAAAGATATTCCACTTCCAGTTAAACCCCGCAATTTTCCCGCCTTCTGTGCTTCAAACAAAGTTTTTAATTGATCGTATATTAACAGAATAATTCATGATTTTCTGACATTGTTGTGTTATATGATTCCCTATCATGAATAACTAGTAGGTTAAACCTTTCTCAAACAAGACTTGGGTTAGATATCCCTTATATAAAAGGCTTCAGAAAACATTGAGGCAAAAGAAGAAAATGCTGATTATCAGTATTTTCTCCTCTTGCCTCAATATTTTCTGTGTGAAGTTATAAACAAATCCTTTCTATGCCAACATCCATTTTATCATCTGCCTGAGATTTCAAATTAAGCCACCCTAAGAATTGATCATTTCCCAAACAACCAATTTTAGGGAGATCCAATTTGATAACTTTGATAGCAAAGATAAAATTTGTGAATAATGTAGCTGAAAAACATTGAGGCAAAAGGAGAAAATGTTGATTATCAGCATTTTCTTCTTTTGTTACAATGTTTTCCCAAGCAATTTCTATTAGGGACATCAAGACCAGGGGCCCGTATTATCAACGGTCGTATGATTATTTTTTGAGTAGTTGCTTGTAACAACAAACCTGATTGGCCTAATCTGATTTCTCATGCAATCAGATGTTTTGTTACACAGTTTACACAAAAACATGGTCGTAAGATCGTTGATAATACGAGCCCCAGGCCTTGTTTGGGTAAGGGTTAGAATGTTTATGAGTCGACTCCTAAACCACAGCATGTCTTACATTTTTGATCCTCTGTGAGACTTGGGTCTGGAATTCCTCGAGCAAACAACTTTATCAGCTGACAATGAACCCTTAAAAAAGAATACAGAAAATATATAGTAATTAAACCTTTCACAAAGAAGGTTGAGCTTTGACATCCTAAATATGAATCTTTTGCTTCAACGTTTTCTATTAGGGATGTCAAAACCATTTCTTGTTTGGGGTAGGGGTTAGAATGTTTATGAGTCGACTCCCAAACCACAGCATGTCATTTTTGATCCTCACTGAGACTATGGTCTGGAATTCCTCGAGCAAAAAGCTTTATCAACTGACAATAAACCCTGAAAGTAATACATGTACATACATTATAAAGTAAGTATACCTTTCACAAAGAAGACAACCATGTTTTGACATCCCCAGTGTTTCTGCCAAAATAATCAAAATAATCATTTCTGACCCCCTGTCTTTATTTTGTGGGGTCATTTAGAACTTTAGAGGGTCAATTTTGTAAATGACTTAATCAAACTTTTAAATATTTTTTTCTGAAAGAGTTACACTATGATTTATCTAAGGACAGAATCACAGATAGGCAACATGACCGAACACCTAAGTATGTTGAAAAACTTCTCTTTCTAACTTCAATGTAGAAAATAGTGCTAACAGTTGAGTGATGTTTTAGGATCTAGATCTGATACACTCACAAAAATAGATTCACATTTACCTGACAGTTATATTAGGCTGGGATATGACTTCCCCATCACAGTTCCATACACTTGTTTTATGCATCTCTCTTTTTAACTTGACCCGATTACTGTGTGAACCTTCCGTTGATCTAGCCCTATTTATGTTTGACCCTTCATTTGATTTCATCAATTCATCTATATCTGAGTCATCGTACAAAGGACGGAATGAAAACTCCTTCACTCGATATGATTTATAACACTCTAAACTCTCGCGCTGAAAAATATAAATCACAATTTAATCTCTTAATATTTGAGTCGGTATCTGGAAAAAGGGCCCTTTAGTCATTTTAGACCAGTATGGTTCTAGATATGCCTATGCATACATGGGAGTTGTACCAGTGATAGTAAATACAACAAAAATTGCCCAACTCCCAAACTTGATTCTCTGACCAAAACGTTTGATGGAAAATTTTTAACAAGAGCTGTCCGAAGACAGCGCGCTCGACTTTCTAAGTTGCTTAGTATAAAGGGGGCATAACTCCAAATAGAGTGGCCCCAGGGTCATGGGCCCTGATAGTAAGGCAGAGGGTGTGATGGTGAATAAGTATTCCAAGTTTGGGTTGAATCCCTTTGATAGTATGGAAGTTATTGATGTTTGAAAAAACTTTAACCTTTGTTGCAACGCCAACGCCGACGCCACAGCCAACGGCGACGCCCGGATGACAGTATAAGCTCTCATTTTCTTTGAAGAGTCGAGCTAAAAAATCACGGTTTATAAATCATTGCGCTTTCGGAATGACTCGGTCAATTCTCTCTGATATTGATTGTACAGAATCGACAGAGGGGTTCCACAACAAATATAGCAGTGGTGCTCCCAATTGAAGGGCTTTTAAATCTCACTTTAAAGAATGCTTTATCTTAACGCCTTCGCTGCCCCGTGATGCCCTGAGCCGTCCTGCGAAAATGTCCCTATACTGCCCCGGGACAGCCTGGGCCGTCATGAGGGGAGACCAATGGTTTGTTTTCAAAGTTTAAGAACAAAAAATGTATTTTTTTCACTCTAAAATGAATAAAAATATATTCACTGAATAGCATTTTCAATTATCTTTCAGAATATATAAGGTTTTATATAGTTTTATTGAATGGTTTTTTAGTTATAAGTTGATTTCTTACACAACCATCATTTTTTTTGGAAAATAGCCTGGCAAATAGGAACCAATTTTCCAATATTTGTCTGGCAGCGAAGGGGTTAAAACATCTTAAGAAATCTCAAAATACCTTAAGAAATCTTGCTCTAAAAAAAGCACCTCTGGTCATTTATGGAAAATGTTTGAAGACATACCTCTTTCCCTTTCTTTGTTCGTATCAGAAACTTAAGGAAGTCTGCCCGTGAGCACTGGGACACTAAAATGAGGTCAATACACCCGTCCCCTAGATGACAATACGGGGACATTCCCGGCATACATATATCACAGCTACAGCTCATTGTTACACCATTAACCGCGGCAAATTTACCTCTCACAGTATGCCACTCTCCCTCATAACAACCTAGAAAATATGGAATACTGTTTGTCTGATAGTTAAACAAGATGTGTTTGTGAAACTCAAATGCCCCTGAAATGGTTATACTTTTGGAGAAAATGCAAATGTTTAGTTTTCACCTAAGTTTCAGACTGACACACAGACGGATGGACAGACAGACGGACAACAGTAAAACAATATGATCCTGATACGAAGTCAACAAGTAAGGTGACATAGCTCAATCTTGAGGTTTGCCAATCATACATACATGTGGAAGCTTTCAAAGTAGTAATACTATGACATTAAATATAGTATCTACATGTAGCATGTAAGAAATCCTCTATCATACAGGGGTATTTCTCTGGCTTCTTCTATGTATAAGATGTATTGTTTTATTTTGAATAAACATATCAGGTGTTGGGCTGTGGCTAATGAGATAATCGTTGATGAGCAAAACGGTTTTCGTAGACATAGAAGTACAGTTTGTAAACTTTTGAATTATAGAAGGGTTTATTTTGTCATCTGGAATAGCTTTTGAATCAGACCACTGTAAAATTTTGACATACAAGAAATGATTAATTGTTAGGGAAGAATATTAATGACATAAACATTCATCAGATTTTAGGAATCAGGATTAACCCATTACCTCACACTGACGCCTTTTGACACCCTACAAGATAAATGGTAAAGACAATATTGTGTAAAATGATGAAGTTGCCTGTGACAGGTAACTTTTTCAATTCCCATAATATTTTCTATCCAGAAAGACCTATGTTGTAAGATATCGTTCTTTGAAATTGTCAGCAGCACCATCTTTGACAAGTCTAAAATTTAGCTGCCTGATAATGGGTTAAGGTACCCTGTACAAACTGAATCAACTACTGTATGTGTAGATATTTTCGCGGAGCGAAATTTTCGCGGAAGGGTCCCATTTTCGAGTTTTACAAATATTTGCGCAAACTTTGAATTCGCGGAGAGACAAAATACGAATTCTTAAATCCGCGCACAGCAAAATGAATGTAAGTGCTCGGTAAATACTCTTTCTTTTTTGCAGTATCTCAAGCACTCGAGAGTAGGAGATTAAATGGATATTGCACCAAAGTAACTAATTATTTCTTTATGCATTCTAATAAAGGGTTTGTTACATGTATTTCAAACCAAACAATGTCAAACAATACATTGTCTGATAAAGCGTTTAATGGTTATTCACAGTTTAATTGTTCAATTAGTTTTGATATCTTGTCACCTTCTTTATTCAACACATTAAGTCAATGAAACATATACATGTACGAACTGAATCTATATTCATGTAATGTTTATTATTAACTTATTTATTAACAATCATTTCAACTTACGCGAAAATTAAACTATTCAGGAAGAATTGGGAGTACAAATATTCGCGCAATCATGAATTCGCGGGCCGGTGGTCTAGCGCGAATATAGCGAAAATTAGAAGCCCGCGAATATTTCTACACATACAGTATTTTGTTTCCTTTTGTTGTTTACAAAATGTGTGTTGTACTGTAAAATGTGTTTGTATTGTAAATATTGTAAATATTCTAGAGTCTCACAGGGAAGACTGGGTTTATCCCAACTGTGTTGCCTCTTTAAATAAAGTCTTTATTATTATTATTATTATTATGATTTCTTGGTAATCACACATAATCAGTGTATTCACTACCTGAACTAACTACCTTACAACACAGGTCACAAAGTCAAACTCTTATTATCTCTTGTGGTCCACCTCGAACAGTGAAGCCATTTCTGTGAATTTAATTAAAATCTGTCCCGCATTTGGGAGAATTTGCGCCGACGTAAAATGTGGACGGACAGCTAACTTTGTTTGCAGTGGAGGGGAGGGGGGTGAAAAATTATTTGACATACCTTCAATCTCCTGTTCACTTTTTGATCTGTTTTCTTCTGATGCTCGCAAACAAGTTTCACATCTGCAAATGACACAGAAAAACAATTGCGATTTTTCCTCTGCATCATTAACCCATTACCAGACAGAAACATGTTAGGCTTGTCAAAATTCAAATATGAAGAAGACTTGAATTTCATGTGATCAGTGAATGATTTTTTTTTTTACTTCTTGAGTAGATAACATTGTGGGAAATTAAGAAATTTCTTGTCACAATGAATTTCTTCATTATCTAAAGCCTTTATCTTTTGGGGAGTAAAAAAGCGCCAAATGTCAAGATTATTCAAATGAGAACCCACGACCTACAGTTTGGATTTGAAATAAAATATTTTGAATGCCTTTACCCTCCCTTATTTGTTGCTCTTTGATATGTCTACCTAAAAACTTCTGAGGCATACTACAACAGGATACATGTATCTCACCTTGAGAAACATTTATTTCCATCTGCCATATGACTGACTGCACTGTTGGGTGAGAGTAGAAACCTAACTTCACCATAGTAGGAATTGTTGGAGAGGAATGCTTTTGTGCCTGAAATTCAACAAAGTACATTTAAATCCTTTCCCCAAACAGTGAACATTTAGGGTAGTCCTAATTCAATGCTCTTACAGAAGACACAATCAATGTTAATAAAGAAAGGTTTTTGTAAAATAACACAGAGGGTATGGGAGAAAAGGAGAAAATGCTAATTATCTTCCATTCATCATTATTGATGTCTGTGTTTGGGATAGGGTTTATTAAGTGTCATGAAGAACATTGTTACAAATCAATAAGCCTGTAATAAAAACATACCAGAGACATCATATCGTTTTGGTCCCATCCACCTTTTATTCTCACTGTCTTTCAACAGATCGCCCATGTATCCATACCCCACTAACGTCACACTATATCGTATAACCTGATCTCTGGAATGTACTGAATTCACGTCGAGACCAAGAGTATCACCTGGAAAAAGATGGGTTGACTAATAACCAGACGGCAAAAATTTGGACAGTTCCAATATGAAAGATGTTACAGACGACAACTTCAAGTTGATTAAATTTGAAAAATCTTTCCATTTTGAGTTAGAAAACATTGTGGAAAATGAAGAAATTGCTTGCCACAAGCAATTTCTTCATTTTTTAGAATGTTTTCTTAAGCCTTTTCTTGTGAGGGAGTCAAAAGGTGTCACTGTGCAGTAATGGGTTCAGCCTGAACATTGGCCGGAATATACGGATGTGCAGACTGATCAATTTTTACATTTTTTACAAGAAATTCATTGTTTAACCCTTTCCCAAACAAGACCTGGTTTTGACGTCCCTAATAGGTATGGACTGGGAAAACATGGAGACAAAAGGAGAAACTGCTGATAATCAGCAGTTTCTCCTTTTGTCACAATGTTTTCCGTGTTGTATCATGCATGAATTCTATCTTTAACAGCATCTCTTTTGTCATCAGCAGTAGCTCTCAAATTTGATCACTCTAAAATGTTGTCGTTTGGGAAAGGGCTAATAGATTCCTGCTGTTTCTCTCTTCAGGACTACCAGAAATGCTTTCTAACCATCCATAAGCTTGCCAACGTAGGTTTACCATTATCCAACCATAGGTGGGAGACAAATGTCAAAGAGGATGTTTGCTGCCATCCGGGATTGGACCTGAGACCTCATGAGTGGGTCTGATGTGCCACAAACTTAGTTTGGGCTTTCACCAGTCTGTTTTTTGCTGTTTAGGAAAGGATTATTGTGATAATAACCTGTCTCCTCTTCTTATGCCTTGTCATAAAATAAAATATTTTGTCATTTGTTTTTGTGTGTGTGTTAATAGAACAGAAATGCATCATGTGAGGGCAATAATAGAGATATAAAACTCCTACATTACCGGTAATGATTTGAAGTGCTGAGGTAAAAGGATCACAGACGCCAGTTGTTGAAAACACTATAGTGTTGGTGGAACCTGAAATAAGAAGAGAGGTTACTGAGCTACAGTTTAGAGGGGGTATTGATCTTTAAATATGCAATGTTTCATTTGTTATTCAAATCCTGTTTTGTAGTTACTCTTTGGAATCTCCTCATTGAGACAACACAAATGAGAACCCACCACATAGGATTTGAGTTTAAAATTATGAATTTTAATTTTACATTTTCTCCTTTTGCCATTGCCTTTTCTGCACTTTCCTGACACAATTCTTTTCTTTTTTGTCAAATGTGTTGACATATATATGATCTTCAGCAGATTTCAAATTGGCAAAGTGGGAAAATTTGTCAGGGTTAAAAGCAAATGTGAATGTTTACCAGCAGGAAGATTCCCAGTTTAATCTGTGGACAATTTGGAATTGAAGTCTCATTATCTGTATTTATTCTCAAAATCAAAACAAGCCCTGGTTTTGACATCACTTGGGAAAACATTGAGGCAAAAGAAGAAAATGCTGATAATCAGCATTTTCTCCTTTTGCCTCAATATTTTCCGCACTTCGTTGTAACTTGTAAATAATTCATATCGTTATCATCAAATGTGTTCATGTATTATTATTAGCATCTTTCAAATTGGAAAAGTGGAAAAATATGACAGGGTTAAAAGCAAATGTAAACATTTACCTGCAGGGATGATTCCCAGTTTAATCTGTGGACATTTTGGATGTGAAGTCTTGTTATCTGTATTTGTTCGCTGTATTAGACCATTCAATATCTCTGAAAACATCCCATCTCCACCAACACATACGATGCTGGAAATACAGAACTACAGATGAGATGGGGTAATGGCTTTTCAAAGAGCAAAATTATATGATTCATTGAAATTCAAATCTTAAGTTGTGGGTGCTCATTGTAATTATCTCATCGAGATAATTCCAATGAGCACCGATAACATAGGGCTTGAATTTGAAATAACACATTTTGAATGGTTAAACATAAAATGTTAATCAAACCCTCTGTTGTGGGTACTCACTGGGATCGTCTCATCAAGGTCATTCAAATGAGTACCCACAATTTAGGGTTTGGATATGAAATATCAATGTCTTAATGATTTTACTTTCTCTTATTTGTTGCTCTGTCAATACATTAGTATATCATCACAACAAGAACAAGGAAAATGTGTGTTATAGATTTATAATACTCTTACCTTTTTTGTCTTGATGTCAAGACTGATTATTCTAATGTGTATATATGCTATAAGTTTTTGTAAATGGTGCAATACTTTGGCATGAAATTTTCAGAATTTTCATGAGAAAAAATATGCTTTTTCAGATGAAAATAAAAGTAAAACTTACGAAAAAATATTTGTGAAATATCAGCAAAAATGACTTTGTCTATAGCTCCAGGTATATTAACTGGCCATTTTATCTAATATAAGGGGTATCTCCAAAATATCAGGGGCCAAATCCCAAACTAAGGCCTATGGGCTGCTTGTCTCCTTTTAGTATTTCCTCTGTTGCTCTGATTTGTAGACTAGCTTAACACCATAGAAATTTCCAAGCAATAATTTCAGTGGGCATGTAGGTATTGCAAATGCCAGTTAACATTTAGTAAAGCATTTAGCAAATGTTGGCCCGCCGGTGACCTAAAAAACTTCAATTCTTTTTATCAAGTTAAGGAACCACTATAACTTCCAAGTTCATTGCTACTAATGATATTAAAGCATGAAAGAAAAGCTCACCCATCCACAGTGCTGAGATCTAGACTGTCTTGTATCAGGTCACGGGCATGATTCTGTCTCTCTGTCTCTGTAATAATCATGTGAACAAGAGGACCGTGATGGCCCTAAATCCCTTACCTGAACCATGATTAAAACGTTAAAGTAATGAAATATGACCTTACCCATCCACAGTACTGAGATCTAGACTGTCTTGTATCAGGTCACGGGCATGATTTTGTCTCTCTGTCTCTGTAATAAATCAATAATCATATAAATTACCATCTCTAGGTTAAATAATCCTTTAAAAAACTGATTTTTCATAAACATGTTATGAATATTTGATCATGCGAAAATGTTGAGGAAACGGAAGTTAGTGCTGGGTACTGTTTTACTAATGATCTTACAATCAGACTTTTTGTGTAAACTATGTAAGAAGACACCTGATTGCATGAGAAATCTGAATGGACCAATCAGGTGAGATGGATTGTTACAAGTAATTACATGTGTATGTTCGTTAAAAAAAATGAGCCCTGATTACCAACATTTTCTCCTTTTACCTTGATATTTTCTGTATTTTATGAAAAACAATCCCTAAAGTATAATTTTGCAGTCTGGGAATGGTCATAGTAATGTCTATAGATTTGTTATAATGGAATACACACAGAAAAAATCAAACAATATCATTAACCTGGTAGAGTTTTATCCAGCAAAATTAGCACTAAGTGGGGTGGGGGTGAAGGATACCCAGGCTGTTTATCCAGGGGAAAGGTAACCTTGGGCAGAGCTACAGATAAGAGTCATAGCTTTTCAAAATGCAATATTTGGTTTATTGGAAGAGTCTCAAGACAATTCAAATGAGTACCTCAACTTGGGGTTGAACCGTTCGGAATTAAAATCACAAAGTTAGAATGTCTTTACTCCCACTTATCTGTAGCTGTGCTGATGACACCAGTAGTACATACAAAATGTGTACCTATAAAATTAATTTTGATATCTGCCAGTTCAAACCATGGAGCGACTTTCTCGTTGTAGATTTTTATCCCTTTCTTCTTGCCAGAAAACGGGTTCACAAACACTACCAGATGTTTTGGTCTGTTTAAATCTGAAAGATTTATCAAAATAATGATAACTTTTCTCAAATTTGTGTAATTTTGACCAATTAAAGTATGGCACGAATTTTAGGTGAGAGACAATTGTCAGGAAAATTAGATCTGGATCTTTCTATTGCATTAATCTGTAAAGGATTTTTTTAATCTTGACTATTAAAGAACAAAGTTAATTTCAATTTCAGCAAAGAAGCTGGTATATGCAAGGCTGCCATAATCATGCAAGCTTAGAAAGTCATTATCATACATGTAACTTGAAAAGGACTTGCTTCTGAGACCTGTGCTTGTTTAAATAATGTTATCTAATAGCTTACAAAAAGCAATCTATTAAATGCATTTTTTTTTTCAATTCTGAAAAACTATGCTTCATGAATTCATTTTGATTAATTTTTCAGGCCTGAAGGTCTTAAAGAAGAAAACAACACTTACAATTTGATTTGAGTGCATCTTTGATTGCAGTCATCCATTGTTGACATAGGGCGCTGTCCTTACATTGAAAGCAAATTTGATTGTATCTCCATTTGTGTACACCGGGACGTTCAACCACATATAGAGAGAATCCTATAGGGCCTACTGGAGCTAGTTCAATACATACAGGAACTTCACCAGCAACTTTATGCGACTTTCTGAGTGAGAGGGTGGAATGTTTTGGAGGAATCTTTATAGGCTTTACACCAATAATGTCGCAGAGTTCAATAATACTACATTGGTTATCTGAAAGAAAATTGAGCATTTAGTTAACCCAAATATTAGGCTTTCATAAATCCAAAGGTGGTGCAGACAACAATATCAAGAGACTGGAAGTTTACACTTTTGGGAATTTTTTGTATATAAAATATTGTGGGAAAGAAATTGCTTGTCACAAGCAATTCATTCATTTACCACAATGATTTTCAAAGTCTTTTCTTGTGAGATAGTCAAAAGGTGTCACTATGCAGAGCTTCAGATTGACGGTGCGCCCGCACCAATCCCGCATATTTTCAAAATATGACGCATGAAATTATGTAGTGGTGCGCCAGTCGGGCGCATGAATTTCAGTTAAAGTATGATCATGAAATGGAAGATTTTAAACAATGTTGACCTTCGCATATAACGCACCCGTAATCTGCTATACATGTACAAGCTAAGTGACCTACTCGATAAACCTATTTTTAGATTATTCTAATGACCTTACTTGATCAACCAATCATATCCCAAATTCAAACAGTAAACAAGCAGTCAGCCAATCTCGGGCGATCTTTATAACCTTCACCTTCGATTCATTAACCTTCACCTTCGATTTGTTACTATTTTTAGTATCTGAGTCTATGACAGTACCCAGCTTTGTGTTTCAAATCAGTAACCAGACAACTCGAATGAAAACATCCAGCTGTGTCAACTATTGTTTCCACGATGTCTCAAACAAGTACAAAACGTTTTTTTTTTCAAACGAAAAGCTGTGGAAGATATGGGTAAAATCAAATATAAAGAACATACGGCTGCATTTTTAAATCGAGCGGATGATTAGTCAATAATCGTCGAATTTTCGGCGGAATGATTTGACCTTAAAAATTTGGCAAGCAGACGAGTCTGAATTTGTGGCAAATCGTCACGGCCTAGCTACTCGTTAAACCATTTCTTCTCCCCATCCATTCACACTGGAGTTAGGGGTTTTCGATTCCAGCAAATAGAATGATATTTATATCCGATTTATATGTTAGCAACTCGCTGTCACTCTAGTGGAGTTTGGGAACTTTTCTACCAGTACTACCACGCACTGATATTAAAAAAAAATCGTGGACAACAATTGATTACATTATCTGCAATACATTTCAAATTGGACTAGATCTAGTATGAAAAATTTTATTGTTAGGGAAAAGTTTATTAAAATCATTAACACATACAAAATAAACAACTATAAATAAATGAAGAGAAATATTCTTAATTTTAACAATGTTTATATGCATCCACTCAAATAACAACAATACAGTGATGAATTAACAGCAAATAAGTCCCAATTTTGGATATGAATGCTTAACTGTGGCCCATTGTTTTGGAAAATGACCCCTCAAAATCCTGCGTGGTGGGCCCTGTGACCCACAGGTCTCTGAAACAATCTGAAGCTCTGCTATGCAGGAATGGCTTAATAACCCAAAATCACACAACGACGCATTTGGAAGCCCCACACAGTAAAGGCTTTGGGAGACAGCGCAAAATGAAGAAATTGCTTGTGACAAGCATTTGCAATTTCGTCAATCATTTTTCCACAATGCTTTCTACGAAGAAGACCAAAAAATCAGCTTGTTCAATGCACATTGGAACTTCACCACTGACTTTCTGAGGGAGAGAGTGGAATGTTTTAGAGGTATGATATGGGCACGTTTTTTTGTCCAGCCCTTTTTGGTTACATCATAAATCTTTTTGTGTCCAACTTTTTCCACAAAAATAACATGTTTTGCTGCGATTAGTATTTACTGTAGTGTCGAGGCAAAGTCATATACAAACACTTTTCCACAGAAGAAGCAAAACTTTCCAGTAGTTTTGAATTTATTTGCGACTTAAAATTCACAATAATTAGTGATGTAACAATGGAAGACGCACAATAAAATCAGGTCTGTAGACAAATGAATTGCCTCTTTCTGCTTTAGTTTTCAATGTTTATTGAAATCATTTTGTTATTGAACTTGAAATCTGCATAATTTGTGCTAGTTAACACAAAACTAAGGGATGGACTGTACCGAAAGCATTTGGGAGGTAACTGGAAAATTTTGGGTCATGGTTACATCATCTTTCATAAACCCAATATATCCTGTAACAGTGTTCCAAATAAAATTAGACCTCTTGTAGAGGCTTCAAAAGAAAAAAAAAAATATCAAGATATAGTACTGCTTATAGTTACAACCTTTTAAAAATGATTTTACCAAATTTATTGCAAACTTTCTTGCTTAGATGTAACTGGGACACAGTGTTTTTTTCAGTTGTGTCTTTGTTAGTCTTAGTACCCGGACTTCTTTTGCATAAAAAGTTTAAAATGTAGACATTTTTCATTTGCAGGGTTAGTAAACTAACTTCATTTAAGGACATTTTAACATAACTTCATCATGTGTAAAGCATCTTCAATTCAGTTATCATCCATTTTAAGCAAAGATGTAACAGGACGAGAAAACAACATTACAATTTTGTTGTCCAGTTACATCTTTGCATCTTATCCTAATTTTTTCATGGATTCTAGTCACAAGGAGGAAAAAAAATAATTAAAAATGTCTTTTAAGCTGAGGTGTCACTGCTTCCAGTTCAGCAATTTTACCTTAGCCCAAACATACATGATTTATTTACCTAAAACGATAAGACACAGTGAGTGACAATGGGTAGGGTAATTCAAGACCCTATTCAGATAAGAATTACCTTCTTAATGACGCATTTCTCTGCAAGATCAATATCTAAGTAGATGTAGTAATGAGTGTGTCCATTTATTTATATGCTTCAGCTACACAGAAGTCAATGTTAGAAGGTTTTTCTTTTGGCCATGATGTAACACTTTACCAAGCTCACACACATATTCTTTCTCCTTCCACCATCCTTTTAACAACACAGGTGCTTACAATGCTTAAAAAAAGTTTGGTCGCTTATATCATTACAAATTAGTATAAACTAGTGCCTTTAGTATTTATAGAACAGTACCTTCAATATATTGATTTCTAAAAAGTATTTATGATGTAACATACTGGACACCATTTATACCCCAATAAGTACTATTGATTTTTTCTACTCTGTCGCAATGCTTTAAGGCTCTTTATATATCATGGTGACCTTTCTTACATATTTATCTCTATATTTCAACTGATAATGCATTATGTGTCCCCATACATGGTGTGCTTTATGCACTTCTGTCCATGATGTAACATGTTGGACACGAAAAGTTACATCATAATTTTTTTTTACAAAAATGATTTTACTAACAAAATAACACAACAATATATAAATTTTATGATTCAGCCTAAGAGAGTGACCTTTAGAAATAAACATTTAAGTTTGATATTTACCTTAACAGTTCACATTCTGTATGTATGAACATATATCGAACCCCCCTACCAAAGTGGTCCACAAGAATGTCCAAAATAACCACTTTCGTATGTCTATTTCTTGCTTCACCGATGCACTCAACACTATTTTTGGGGTTTGATGATTGCAGAAGATATTACTTTTTCTTATCCAAACAAACTGTGTATCATATGGTGCACCAGAGGAAAGATAATTTCACTTTTGATAAATAATTTATGATGTAACCAAAAAGGGCAGGACAAAAAAAACGTGCCCATATACTGTATCTTTATGGGTTATACACCAATTATGTCACAAAGTTCAACACTACTGCATAGGTTATCTGAAAGGAAATTGAGAATTTAGATAACCCATTACCAGACGGCAAATATTAGACTTTTAGTTTAAGTGACTTTCTAAGGGAGAGGGTTGAATGTTTTGGAGGTATCTTTATGGGTTTTACATCATTTATGTCACAAAGAATTCAACACTACTCCATTGGTTACCTGAAAAGAAATTGAGCATTATATTAGTTAACCCATAACCAGACGGCAAATATTAGACTTTATCTGACTTTCTAAGGGAGAGGGTAAAATGTTTTGGAGGAGTCCTAATGAGTTTAACACCAATTATGTCAGAGAGTGCAACACTACTGCATTGGTTGTCTGAAAAGAAATTGAGCATTTAATTAATAACCCTTTATCACTTACTGACTCATTTGGACGGCCCATGAAATAAAGTCTTTGGAAAACATTGTTGAAAATGAAGAAGTTGCTTGTGACAAGCAATTTCTTCATTTCCCACAATGTTTTCTACAAAATAGACCCGCCAAGAAACTTCATTCACTTGAAATTGTCATCTGCAACATCCAGAAATACCCAAAAGGGGCCTAGTTTCACACATCTCCAAGATTCAATTTTGGATGGAAAAAGTGATGGCCACCATGAGCATGTTTTTCCACCCAAACATGCCGAATCACCGCGATTTTCCACTTGACCATCGCCAATTGCAGTGATCTGTGTAGACAAGCTTAGACTATACCTGGCATTTGCACTATCATGGCAATCACTGCAATTACCACAAATTGTGGTGATTTGTTGAAACTGTGAGCGGAAAATCACCATGGTTGTGATGGACAATCACCGCGATATTCCACCCAATTTTTTCTAGACACAGTGGCGAGTTTTTTAGGCAAAAAACATGCAAGCTGTACTGCATATATCAATAGATAGGATGTGTGATGCGAGGTTTAACCCATACAGAAATGCAGCGCCAAAACATTTCACTGCAATTTGACTTTTTGCTCTAAGGACTTTTCTTTCAATTTTGTTATTGCCTGATCATGCAAGATTGTCGAATCGGGCAATATTACCCGATCAGGAAATGTAACCACTCTGTTCAAATTGATAATGAATCTGTCTATGAAACAATATGGCGAATAGATTCTAAAGCACAACCAAAGGAGAAGTATAGAAACCCCAAATTCACACAGTTTACATTGAATTAATTGGCAGGAAATCAAAAACAAAATTTGACAGTTTGTAAACAAAGGCAGTTGCATAAAAACAAACTTGTTTCTATGCACAACTTACTGACGAGCGGCTCGAGTGCTTGGTTCTCATATACTCTAGATTTGTTAGAATGTTCCCATGTCAAATTTAGCTTTGAAAGAGTGAGGACATGCGTTTGATTTTGATGTTCAACGGACGATTGAAAAACAAAATCGCTGTCAGCCATTTCACACTCGGATGCCCTCCTAATCCATCCCAGAATTTTCACGGTCCGAAAATTTTCGATTTTGTAAACGGTGCACATTGAAAATAGATATCCATGAGAAATACTATGGAATGGACCATAAATAAATGAGCCTGGATCTGGAAAAAGGTCCGTTAAGGCATTTGAGAACAATATAGTTCCAGATCAGCCTGCGTATACACGCAGTCTGATCAGGAACCATGATGTTCTCTAATAGCTTCGTCATGGTCTGTAGCAACCATTTGAGAGTAGCATGACTGCTGGCTAGACTGCATCTAGGCACGGCCTGATCTTCAAGACCTGGCTGTCTCAAATGCTATAAGGGACGTTTTTCCAGATCCCGGCTCAAATAAAATTAATTAATTTACAGCAAAATCATTAGCCGTAACATTGCACATTTAAAACAGAAATAGTTAAAATTTAAGAAGCCTTTGCAACAAATATAATTGTCGAGGGAAAGTACAAACAGATAGATATAAATGAAAGAAAGCTGCAGGGGGGGGGGGGGGGGGGGTATATAAGTAGATAAAAGTTTATTAAAAAAAGTAAACCACAAAAACATATTTTTCACATTTATCCACCTTAACCATTTGCAAACCACAATTTTTAAAAGGAAGCAAAAATTAATATATTTTTACGTTCTTATCGTGGTAGGCCTACTCTCTTAAAACAGAGTACATCAGGGGAGACTGGGGTATTTTGGAACACGGGGTAAGTCGGAACAATGGCAATTTTTTCAATATACTTACAATTATTACACGAAGCAAAAAAAGAATTGGAATTGTTACACCAATACCGAGGTTTACCCAAAATTTCAACAGTCTCATAAAAGGGACATTTCATCCCCATTTCATTTTTTTTTTAAAGTATGTCTTGATGCCAAGACTGGTTATTCTAATGGGTATAAATGCTAACAGTTTTTTGAAGTTGTTGTTGATAAGCGATAAACACGCCTTTGAAGTTGAGACAGAAACGACAAATTCTATACAAATCTGAACTGTTGTGGACAACAATTTGTTTAATTTTAACACAAAAATATATATTTCTGGTAAACGGAGCAATATTTCGACTTGAAATTTTCAGAATTTTCATAAGAAAATATGCTCGTTAAGATAAAAATGAAAGTGAAATTTAAGAGAAAAAATTCTGAAATGTCACTTTAAGGTCACTACAGCAGAAAATGTGTTTTTCAGCATCTGAAGTAATTTTTTGCACTTTAAACATAATTTTTTCTATGCACTTCACTTATGAAATCAGTGGATATTATTCTATTCCTACCTGTAGAACAAAGATCGCAGCGTATTTTATTGAAAAATTTATTTAATTTATCGTCACCAGAAACGCGCTGACAAAGGTCACCCCATGGTGGAGCAAAATGGAACATTAAACACGAGGCAAGTTCGAACACTTAAAATTGCTGTATAATTCATAGCAGACGATGCCAATTTATATTTTACTACAAGATATAAGTTACGTCAAGTTGGGAATTATGTTAATATGAACCACGTAGCCATAAACACAATCTATGTCGTCTGTGAACCCTTTCTTTGCTTGTGTTGCGTTAAACAGGGTTTTAACAAGCTCTAAGGCCATATCCAGGTAGTCAGCACACATGGCATGCTATACTGGCGTGTCCACAACCATTACTCACACTTCTCACCACTATTTCGAATAAGTGTTCCATTTTACCCCCGGCCTATGTTCCGATTTGCCCCGACGTCGGGGCAAATTGGAACATTTTAGGGGGTAATTAAAAAGGCCATAGAATGGTTATTCCGTGCCATATTGTTGTAAAAAGCCGATAAAAATGTAGCGCATAAAATGCTCTTTCGTAATTTACAATAAATTATTGAAAGGGATCATGAAAATTGAGCTATGCACATTTTTAAAGTGAAAAGTGTTCCGGATTACCCCAGTCTCCCCTACCTCTTCGTTTAAACTATGATGATATCACGTATTTTGATAAAATCAATAGACCTCGGCTTTGGAGAGTATAGCGTGGATGACAAAAGGGGAAACCAGTAATTTCTATAGATCTATGTCTTAAAAGTATGTCCTTGACAGAGCTATGTCGCACAAAAAGGTACTGACGGATAAGTCTGTCACAGGCAAAATAGTGTGATACACATAGGGCTGAAATAAGTACCCAAGGATAGGGTACAAAATTGCCAGTACCCGGGTACAAATTTTTGACCTATTACCCGATGATTATTTTTGACTGCAAACATGCATTGATAATTTAGCATATCTAGACAGTCAAAATTCGTATGCAATGACGAAGAAAGTGCATGATTTGTTGTCAATGATCACAATAGAAAGGGAGATAGGGGGTCTGGGGCATATTTGGAAATCCATCAATACGAGCGTACACTACAGGTGAGTCGACTCGGCCTAGACAACTCATCCGCATATTCCCTTTGGTGGATTGCTCCTATACTATCCCATTACTGCACAGTGACGCCTTTTGACTCCCTTAAAAGAAAAGGCTTGGAAAAACATTGTGAAAATTGAAGAAATTGCTTGTGACAAGCAATTTCTTCATTTTCCACAATGTTTTCTAACCTAAAATGCAAAGATTTTTGAAATTTCATCAACATGAAATTGTCAGCTGCAACACCTTTCAAATTGGAATAGTTCATTATATTGTCGTCTAATAATGGGCTATACATGTAATTGGATTTAGTAACCTAAATTCACTTATTTTATCCATCCTCGGAAACCCAGCGGTCATAGCTACGCTACATGACGCGTAGCTATGACCGCTGGGTTTCCGAGGATGTATTTTATCCATTTGTGTGGGGACCCGAGTATCCACAGGTAATTGTTTGACGGGTATCCCGATACAAATTTTGTACAATTTGAAGCTGTATTGGTAAATAAGTAAACATTGAAATGCATAGTGTTTAAGAAAATAAGTGTGAAAAAAACATAGTGGGGAAAGAAGAAATTGCTAATTTTGAGCAATTTCTTCTTTTCCCATAATGCTTTCAGATACTATCATTACAATTATAACAATAAAAAAGCATCGTTTATCAGTTTTTGACATGAAACACCTAAAAATCTCTCCTTTTTTGACCATTTTGAAGGAATTAAACTGTGGGGTACTTTTGAAGCTGTAGGGGCATTACTCTGATTTACATGAAGCTGTAGTGGGGCCGATACAGCTTATTGGGCTGGGGAGAACACTGCCGTTTTAGCCCCAGGTACATAGCAGTTTTGTCATGGGTCTGTCATTTATGGCTGGCTAGTGGAACTTCTAAGTAAGTCACCGTCTGATAACTTGTTGATCGTTAAGTTTTTTTACCCTTTCCAAAACAACAAAATTTTAAGGTGGTCCAATTCAAAAGTCAATGCAGACAACAAAATCGATTGGAATGGTGTATAATATAGCCAAGAAAATAATGAGGTGAAAAGAGAAAATGCTAGTTATTAGCAGTTTCTTCTTTTGTCCCAATGTTTCCCCAAGCCTTTTCTGTTAGGATCAAAAACAGCTGAGATCAGTTGAATTACCTCCCTTGGATGACTTGGGAGAGAAATAGGGAACAATTTCATCCAGTTTACAGTGACGTAATTTCGGACAAACAATAGTATTTCAGTAGGCATTTTTACCGTAGTTACGAGATTTTATAACAACACTGACGATATATACACAACAGTAAGCACAGTCTATTTTAGCACAAAAATTATTGCCATTGATCTGTACTTTTTTTACATCCTGCAGGGCATGTCCCACAAGATAAATGCATTGGAAAACATTGTGGAAAATGCTTGTCACAGACAATTTAGAGTTGTTCTGTTTAGGAGCTATAGACATATCAAATATCAGGTAAAATAGTCAGGTCAGATTATCTCCCTTGGACTACGTTCTGCAGTCAAGGAATTCCTTCATGTAAATCTTCAGGTCATATTGAATGTAAATAAAAATGAACAGACAGACATCACAACTTCTATATGCTCCTTCATCTTGTATGTAGGGTATAATAAACCATTACCACTCAGTGATGCCCTTTAACATCCCGCAAGGAAAGGGCTTTGGAAAACATCGTTGAAAATGAAGAAATTGCTTGTGACAAGCTATTTCTTCAATTTCCACAATGTTTTCTACACGAAAATACCAAAAATTGTAAAATTTCAGACACTTGAAATTGTCCTTTGCAACATCATTGAATTCAGACCAGTCTAAAATTTTGCCGTTTAGTAATCGGATAATTGTTTTTATAGCTCTACATATGCCGAGAGTGCTCGCACAAAACAGTCAGATGGACAGGCATGTCCGGCTGTAAAAAACCTTCAGGTGTAAAAGAAGAAAGAATGTTGAACAATCAAAAACAATTTATTTCAATCAAATCACAACAGACTAGATAATACTACAATACCGTATAGCACTTTATTTCTGCGGGGACTTTATTTCTGCTATTTCTGCGGTCGTGGATGGCACCGCAGAAATAAAATCCGCAAAATATTAATCCTGAATGTAGAGGTTGTTTGTTGTGATTCTGTAAGTTTAGTCAGTACATGGACAAGTTAAACTGTTACCACCCGATGGAAAGAAAATATCATAACAATGGAGTGCTTTTCTATTCAGAAATGGTGTAATTACGGCTTTAACTTAGCTGTAGATAAGACATTTTGGTAACAGTTTGACACATCTTTCTTTTCACACCTATCTGCATACGGCATTGTTTCCCATAAGGCCTTTATAGATACTGGTAACCTAGTGGGGTTATCCCTTTACCCTAATGGAGTAATTAGAATATTTGGTAAGCATCGTCTTTCAAAATATGTCTGATACTGACTACAACTGATTTGATGGCGCAGAAATAAAATCTTTGATTTTGCAAAATGAGAGACCGCAGAAATTTACCCCCCCTGATTTCCGGAAAAACCGCAGAATTTGGACCCCGCAGAAATAAAGTGCTATACGGTAATTCTTTGATCATAACAAGAATAAGATAAAATATGACCCATCATGGTAAGTGACCATCTGGGAAGCGTTGAAAAGTGTCGACCCTAGTACAGGCATAAAAGACTGGCTATGATCAAAACTTATAACTTTAAGAAACAAGAGTTGTCCGCGGACAACATAGCTCGCCTACACGAGAGCTTGTAACAAAAAAGGAGTTCAAGGTCAAAGTCACTAGGTCATGGTCTCAAGGTCAAGATCATGACATTAGGTATCCATATGTGAAATATAAAGGCTCTATCTGTAATAGTGCATGAGATATAGGCCAGATTAAAGTATTTTAAAAGTAAGTCAAACTCAAGAGTCAAGGTCACTAGGTCAAAGGGCATGGTCCCAAATGAAAGGTCTTGTCAGGAGGTATCCATGTGTGAAGTATCAAGGCTGTATCTCTAATAAATAGTGCCTGAGATATAGACCAGGTTCAAGTTTTTGAAGACGCAACACCAACGCGACGCCGACACTAGGGCTGTGACATTAGCTCCCCGGACATAAAGCCCCGGCTCGCTAAAAATCATGAATATAGAATGTTTCCCTATCTTACTTAATCCTCATTTTTCAAAAGTGATATCTGTTTGACCTCTGCTGGGCCCAATTTTTTCATATTTTGGGTTAACCCATTAGCAGACCGCAAAATTTTAGACAAGTCAAAAACGTTAAATTGAAACATAAATGCCCTTGAATCATTATTGTTCTGTATTGTTCCTAACAAGGGTTGGAATAAGCCTTTTCCAAAGGTATAACATTTAACCCTTTCCCAAACAAGACCTGGTTTTGACCTCCCTAATAGAAAATTCTTGGAAAATCATTGAAACAAAAGAAGAAACTGCTGATAACCAGTAGTTTCTCCTTTTGTCTCAATATTTTCTGTGCCATATTTTACACAAATCCTATCTTTAATAACATCCATTCTGTCATTTGTGGCAGTTTTTGAAGTGGATAACGCTAAAATTTTGTTGTTTGGGAAAGGGTTAAGGTATATCATTTAAGGTGAAGTCACACTACAAGGTGTTGCAGATGAAAACAAGAGCCGTCATAGATGGATTATGCTCCCCGAATAAGTGTTTGTCACAAAATAAAAACTATCATACATTGAGCCCCCTTTTCCCATGACAGATTTTTTGTACACACATTATTTATAGAATATGGTCATAAACATCTCATCTATCACATAAGCACAAAATTTCATTAAATTCTGCCCATTGGATGAAGAGAAATTAGAGAAATTCTATTTTTTACATAAAGGCCCCTTTTTCCATGACACAGCCTCAAATTAAGAAACGGAGCAATTGGTCCATAGGGATTATCCATGGGAGTTCACACGTGAAGTTTCATTGAATTTGGTCCAAGGGTTGCTGAGATATGGCTGTGGACGGACGGTGGACAGACACACAGACGGACGGACAGCGTGGCGACTATATATCCCACCCCGAAATTTTTTCCAGGGAGCATAAGAAAATTACAACAAGCAGAAAATTGGTGTGTTATAATTCAGGAAACATAGAGGGAAAGGAAGAAAATAATACTACACATAATTAGTATTTTCTTTTTCTCCTTCCATGTTTTCAAGAAAGCCTTAATTCATTAAAATTTCAAGGCTAACCCGTTTGAAATACACAGACAAACAGAAAGGCAAAATAATAATACAAAACAAGACCTGGTTTTGTCATCTCCCAAAGAAAAAGACTTGGGTAAACATTGGGGCAATAACCTTGTCTTGTTAGGGAACAGATTGTCTAAAGCATGAATAAGGAAAATAGTCACATGAATTCAAAGTAATTTGCTTTTCTGAATTTGTATAAATCAAATGGGAAAAATATGAAATACATAGATCTATAATTAAAATGATTTTGTAGATATGCAACAAAGGACCTCTATGGATAAGGCGAGAAATCTCCCTAAAAGGCTCTAATGGAAAAGCCAATTTTCAAATCATGCAAAATGATGATTATTTTGAGCTATATTGTTAGATGGAAACCCGAATCCTATAAAAAGTAATTTTGTTCAATCAAAACGATTCGACATGTACAGATAACTCTTGGTTTCTGTACCTACCCCCAAAATTACATTTTCTTACCCCACCGGTATTCATTTAACCAGAATTAAGTTTTCTATGATTTTATTAGCAAGATTTTTTCTGTAAATGTAAGGACAATTGGTGTTGAAATCATATACCAGTTTTCGTTTTGTCCTTAATGCGCATGCGCATCATTGAAACGAGTTTAAAGGCGAAATCTTCCTGCCAAAAATATGGCAATTGGTATATGAGCACTATTTTTAGTATAAAAGTATGTTCCACCCCGTGACCCAGGAAATCCTTTTTACCAAGGAAGCATATGGTCAAGTGACACAACATATGTCGATGGGAAGCTGGGTCAAGGGGTGGAACGATGTTCACCAGCCCATGGAAGGTAGGTATTCCTTTTAAAGTTGTTTCAATGATGCGCATGCGCAATACGGACAAAACCAAAGCTGCCATATGATGTCAACACCATTTATCCTTGTATCTGTAGAAAATAAATTGGAAATAAAACAAAAAGAAACATCATTTTATGTCTATGAATACCGGTAGTATAAGAAAATTAAACTATTTAGGTGGGCACAAAAATCAAGAGTTATCTGCACCTATAGAACTTTATAAATGGCAAAAAAAAAACTGTATTCATTTCTTTTATTTATCTTCGTAACCATAAAGCTTAATTTTGTTTCTCAATTTGTTAGTTTTGAAAATTGACCCATCGCGCTGAGCCTTTTAGGGAGATCTCTCGCCTTATCCATAGAGGTCCTTTTAAATTAACATTAAAATCTAGCCCTACAATTTGGCACTATTTTTGATAAATTCAAAGACATTCTTGCAAACCATGATTCAAGTTTCAATGGATTGTACAACCATAACCCATTCCTGGAAAGTGACACTTTTTAACACCCCTCATGAAAGATGCTTGGGAAAACATTGTGGAAAATGAAGAAATTGCTTGTGACAAGCAATTTCTTTACCATCCACAATGTTTTCTAGCCAAATATGCAAATATGTTGAAATTTCATTTACTTGAAATTGTAAATCTAAATGGAACAATCCAAAATTTTGTTGTTTGGTAATGGGTTAATCTAGTTCAGTATTATCTAATTTTTCATGTTCTAATTCTTCTTGAAGAGTCTCTAAATCATTAAAGCTTCCATGTTTGTTCAATAGTACTGAATCTTCTCCGAGGACGGTACATAATTCCTGCAATCGCTGTTGCATCTTGGGAATACCGGCCAGTTGTGTCTCGAGTCGTTGCTTTTCCTCGTTCAATGAAAGACGGGTAGAAGTGTCCAGTTTCTCTACTCGCCAACCTCCCTCTCCGTCAAATTGTAGTAAATGAGAATGGAATTTCCTGAAGTAAATGATTTTTCAATACTGACTTAACCCTTTCTCAAATGACAAAATTTTAGACTGTTCCACTTTGACCAGCTGCTGTCAGATTAATAAAGATATTGTTGGTTTACAATAAAGTACAGTATACATATCCATGTATTTGAGAGAAATTGTTTATGATTCAATTAATTTCTAAGATGTAAAATCTTGGAATTTATGTTAGTAAAGTTAACAGGATTGGTCTATAATTTTGCAATCAGGCAAAAAGGTAATATCATACTTTTGTTACAAATCTACAATTAATACCAGATGAACTTACCATAGTGAAGGTCTGTGAGTGATTGTCAGTAGAGTAATGCCATTGTCTTTAATCGTTTGATATATTTTGCTCTCAACATCTATAGAAACTGCACTTGTACATTCATCTAACAATGCAAACTGGGGTCTGAAAAAAGTAAGACAGTTTAACAAACAAATTTACCTATAGCTGTTGAAGAAAAGACTAATACCTAAGTAGAGTTATCTTTCCTTGAATATCCTTGAAGAGCAAAAAAAAAAAAAAAAAAAAAAAAAAATTCTTGGAAATGTCCATGTTATATCATGATCATTCCTGTAAATTTTCATTGAAAACAGTCAAGCCAATTGAGAGGAATTGTGCATATAAACAAGAAATGTAGATAGACATACCAAAAGTTGGAAATAAAGAAATTGCTTGTCACCCAATGTTTTCCAAAGACTTTATCTTATGGGGTGTCAAAAATGTCTCTGTGTGGGAATGGGTTAACCCATTACCAAACGGCAAATTTTTAGACTGGTCCAAATTGAAAGATCCTGCAGACGACAATTTCAAGTGAATAAGATTTTACATTTTTTTGGTCTTTTCACTTAGCAAACATGGTGGGAAATGAAGCAATTTCTTCATTTTCCACAATCTTTGCAAAAGCTATTATCTTGTGGAGAGTCAAAAGGAGTCACTGTGTGGTAATGGGTCAAGACTTTTTTTCAATATCTTGGCTCACATGTAAAAGGGTTCCACTTACTTGTGATAAAAGATCCTAGCCATACCCATTCTCTGTTTTTCACCACCTGACAAAACATCTTTCCAATCACTCTCAGAGTCCCAACCTGAGGGAGAAAAAAATATTATCAAGATTTTATCACCTAGAATTTTATTGCTATATACATTTTGTATTTAATCATTCTCCGGTTTTTAAATTATATTTGAATTGTCTACTTTAATTGACCCTTTGAAGTTTGACCATACATTTGTTATATGGGTAAAGTTTAACCATTACCAGATGACAAGACTTGTCTAAATTCAAAGATGTTGCATTTCAATGTGATTAAATAGTGATTTTTACAACATTTTTCATAAATTGCTTATTATAAGCAATTTCTTCATTTTTAATGATGTTTTCTTTCAAGCCTTAATGTTTTAAGGTATCAAAAAGATCATAGTATGGAAATATCTTAATCCAAAAACAATGATGTACTGTAAGACATGTCTTACCCCCTTCTCTGGTTATAATATGTTGTAGATTGACAATGTGTAGAATTTGTTCCAAATCTTGGTCTGAGAAACCTTTATTGAGCATGTCATCACAGGTATCTGGATATATTACTTGGTCCCGTAAACTGCCTATTGACATATATGGTCTGTAATAGTAAATAGATTGTTGGCTTCATATTGTCGCAATTCAACAAAAGCCCAGAAAAGCAGCTGCATTTACTTATATTTTAACATGTATATTTCAAAAACCTTTCCAAAATGACTAAAATCTTTAAGACTTGATTTAAGAAGAGTTTACACAAAATGAATATTTCTTTATGTATGGTATTTATACATTACAGCATGACATACATTGGGAGAAAAAGAGAAATTGTGGGATTTCACAATTTCATTTTCTTCTCTCAATGCTTTCTAAAGCCCTTTTGATTTAGTGATCTCAAAATCAGGGTTTACCTGGGGAAAGGGCTCAAAAACCAAATATTAAAGAGACAAATTAATGCACAACACAGACAATATGACCTTGACCTTGGTACAAGAAGAAAGGACTAGTCAGAATAAGTCGTGTAAAATATGAAATAATTCATATTTCTGGTTCAAAAGTTATGGTAAAGGACTCGATAAATGAGATGGCTCAGCATCTCTAGCTATTAGCTAGAGATACCAAGGGCGGATCCAGGATTTTTTTCCAGGGGGGGTCCAAGCCCAAAATTTTTTCCAGGGGGGGTCCAAGCCCAAGTTATGGCTTAAAATGTAGTGAATATGTAATGTTACACTAAATTTATATAGTCAAATTTCAATTTTCGGCCAATGCCAGGGGGGGTCCGGACCCCCCCCCCCCCCCCCCCCCCCCCCGACCCCTCCTCTAGATCCACCCATGGATACTCTGCCAGATAATATATTGTGAGCTATGTTTTAGTTTTTGACTAATTGAAAGCGTCATGCATCTTTCAATGCATAAACATAAAATAAATACAGTTGACACTCGTTGTGTCGAAGTCAGAGGGGCCGTCACAATACCTCGACATATCCGGAGTTCGAGAAAACCGATTTTGACCGGTTTTTGTATGAGAATCATTTGGCCTATTTTGTTGCTAATCAAGTGCATTTAAAATTGAAATATAGTAGGAAAAGGAAAGAAATTGCTCGAAAGAGCAATTTCTATCCTTTTCCTACTAAATTTCAATAGCCATATTCATTTCGAAATTATTTTGTTTAAACTTTTTTAAATCCATTGAGGAGGACGGGACCAAACTTCCACTTCGACTTAAGCGGAAATTTGACTTATCCGATGTCGGCATAACGAGTGTCGACTGTATGTAAATTGTTTACCTCTGTGGAATATAGAACATGGAGGATGGTGGAGGTTTGTGTAGTTTACCACTGTAAACAGGCCACAGTCCACCAAGTATACGGAACAAGGAAGATTTACCACAACCATTGGGAATATAATAAGTAGAGTGTTTACCTCTGTGGAATATAGAACATGGAGGATGGTGGAGGTTTGTGTAGTTTACCACTGTAAACAGGCCACAGTCCACCAAGTATACGGAACAAGGAAGATTTACCACAACCATTGGGAATATAATAAGTAGAGTGTTTACCTCTGTGGAATATAGAACATGGAGGATGGTGGAGGTTTGTGTAGTTTACCACTGTAAACAGGCCACAGTCCACCAAGTATACGGAACAAGGAAGATTTACCACAACCATTGGGAATATAATAAGAAGAGTGTTTACCTCTGTGGAATATAGAACATGGAGGATGGTGGAGGTTTGTGTAGTTTACCACTGTAAACAGGCCACAGTCCACCCAGAATACGGAACAAGGAAGATTTACCACAACCATTGGGAATATAATAAGAAGAGTGTTTACCTCTGTGGAATATAGAACATGGAGGATGGTGGAGGTTTGTGTAGTTTACCACTGTAAACAGGCCACAGTCCACCAAGTATACGGAACAAGGAAGATTTACCACAACCATTGGGAATATAATAAGTAGAGTGTTTACCTCTGTGGAATATAGAACATGGAGGATGGTGGTGGTTTATGTAGTTTACCACTGTAAACAGGCCACAGTCCACCCAGAATACGGAACAAGGAAGATTTACCACAACCATTGGGAATATAATAAGAAGAGTGTTTACCTCTGTGGAATATAGAACATGGAGGATGGTGGAGGTTTGTGTAGTTTACCACTGTAAACAGGCCACAGTCCACCAAGTATACGGAACAAGGAAGATTTACCACAACCATTGGGAATATAATAAGTAGAGTGTTTACCTCTGTGGAATATAGAACATGGAGGATGGTGGAGGTTTGTGTAGTTTACCACTGTAAACAGGCCACAGTCCACCAAGTATACGGAACAAGGAAGATTTACCACAACCATTGGGAATATAATAAGTAGAGTGTTTACCTCTGTGGAATATAGAACATGGAGGATGGTGGAGGTTTGTGTAGTTTACCACTGTAAACAGGCCACAGTCCACCAAGTATACGGAACAAGGAAGATTTACCACAACCATTGGGAATATAATAAGTAGAGTGTTTACCTCTGTGGAATATAGAACATGGAGGATGGTGGTGGTTTGTGTAGTTTACCACTGTAAACAGGCCACAGTCCACCAAGTATACGGAACAAGGAAGATTTACCACAACCATTGGGAATATAATAAGTAGAGTGTTTACCTCTGTGGAATATAGAACATGGAGGATGGTGGAGGTTTGTGTAGTTTACCACTGTAAACAGGCCACAGTCCACCAAGTATACGGAACAAGGAAGATTTACCACAACCATTGGGAATATAATAAGTAGAGTGTTTACCTCTGTGGAATATAGAACATGGAGGATGGTGGAGGTTTGTGTAGTTTACCACTGTAAACAGGCCACAGGCCACCAAGTATACGGAACAAGGAAGATTTACCACAACCATTGGGAATATAATAAGTAGAGTGTTTACCTTTGTGGGATATAGAACATGGAGGATGGTGGAGGTTTGTGTAGTTTACCACTGTAAACAGGCCACAAACCACCCAGAATACGGAACAAGGAAGATTTACCACAACCATTTGGACCCGTGATTAGTAAATGTGTGCCTGGTTCCATCTGAAAATACATTTGAACCAAGAGATACAAACAGTATTATTAGAAGGGGCGATGGCTTTTCCAAATGCAATAATCTATTACCCATTACAAAACAGCAAAATTTTAGACTAGTCCAAACTCAAAGATGATGCAGACTGCAATTAAAAGTGAATGAAATTTTACAGTTTTTTGTCTTTTTACATAAAAAACATTGTGGAAAATGAAGAAATTGCTTGTCACAACCAATTTCTTCATTCTCCACAATGTTTTCCAAACTCATTATCCTGTGGGGAGTCAAAAGGAGTCACTGTGTGGTAATGGGTTAAATGTTCATCAAACTCTTTGTTGTAGGTACTCATTAGAATAGTCTCATCCAGGACGGTTCGAAATAGTAACCACAACATAGGGTTTGAATTTTAATTCCTTCACCCACTCCTATCTGTTAACCCATTACCATACAATGACTCTTTTTGACTCCCTTCAAGATATTGGCTTTGAAAACCATCGTGGTAAATGAAGAAATTGCTTGTGACAAGCAATTTCTTCATTTCTCACAAGGTGTTCTACCTCAAATGACCAAAATTTGCTATATATAATTCTCTTAATATTGTCCTCTGCAACTTCTTTGAATTTGGGCTGATCTAAAGTTGTGTTTTTTGGTAATGGATTAACTTGCTCTGTGAGCCAGGATCCGGTTATAGGACCTTTATTGCATTTTAGAGAAACATGAAGAGAGCAACAGATAAGAAAGGGTAAAGACATTCTATATTTGTTAGTTCAAATTTAACCCTTTCCGAAACAGCAAAACTTAATGGTGGTCTACTTAGAAAACTGCGATAGACCATTGAATGGATGTAGTTTGAGATAGGATTTGTGTATAATATGACAAAGAAAATATTGAGACAAATGGAGAAACTGCTGGTTATCAGCAGTTTCTTCTTTTGTCTCAATGTTTTCCCAAGCCTTTCCTAATAGGGACGTCAAAACCCGGTCTTGTTTGGGAAAGACCTGATGTTGAGGGTACTCATTTGAGTCGACTCATGTACCTACAATGTACGTTTTGATCAATTATTAATCATATACTTAATCACAAAAGAAACGATACATAGATATGAATGTGAGTAATTTTTTTGTAAACATTACCTTTTAATTCATTCTCACATAACCTTAAATTCAAATGTCTTAGGGAAAATTTGAACAGCAAAAAGTCAACTTTAACCACCAGATAAGGGATACAACCATTAAGATACAAGAAGGGGTCACCATACAAAGTCACACAGAAGTCAATAGCGCGTATGACCACCATTTGCATCCCTGACAGCAATGCAGCTAGTCTTCTCCGAACTGTGTGCGCACTATTCCGGTTGTTATTTCGACCAGGCGTTACAGCAGCAGTTGATGGAGCCGACCTGAAGCGGTTACGTAAGTGTAACGTCCTTATGTGACGGTCCTGAGCACCTGTAGTCACACGTGGCCTTCCTGCACGGGGTCGATCATCAACTGATCCACGTGTTCTGTATCGTCCTGCCACACGCATTATCGTAAAGCGCGACACTCCAAACTGAGCGACGACGTCAATGTGACGTCGACAAGATTCCAACATTCCAATTGCTCGAAGTCGCTGATTTTGATTTAATCTCGGCATTCCGTTTCACAACTTTTCAACAACGTTTAATGTTTTTCTATCGTTTGGGTACAAGCCCTGTATAACACACCGACTGTTTTACCCGTACATTTACCCGGGAGTGTTGGTATAGTGGAACTCGTGCAAATCATTAAAATTGACGTACCTGAAGAACGGGTCATTGGAAACGGTTCAAATTCTGACATTACTTTGCTAGACGACTTGTACAACAATGTATATTTCGACCAAATGCGTACGCTTGCAATTTTTGAAATGTTATGATTTCAGGTTATGTATCGTTTCTTTTGGGACTAAGTATATTTTGCTTTTTAAAAAGTCTTCACCTCCTTTTATCTGTAGCTCTGCATGAATTCAGATCATCCTGACTCCTGAGTCTAAGAGCAGTCTGATTTATAAGTAAACATGCAGGTCTCTTCCAGTTGCTACAGGTCACAAAGAATTCTTCAGAGAACAACATGGATCATCTTGATCAGACTGTGGGATCAGACTGTGGGAATGAAAATGGCTATTTCTACAGATTCCAGCTAGCATTCATGAATCATTTGTTTGTTTTTATCCTGTTCTATATTTGTCATATCATGCTTAAATTCAGTGTTTATCTTTTATTTTGTGCAATTGACACTTTGTTTTCAAAAGCTTTATCACTCTTTATATAGTACATCTGAAATTGTTGTGACATCTTACAAGTTACATACCTTTAATGAAAGACTTTGTACTATAATATCTCCATTAGGAGTGATGATTGGCATTTCTTCTATATAAATGTCGCTTTGTGTCTCAACAACTTCACCTACAAATTAACAGAATTAAAAGTTAAACAAATCATTGAGGAAAGCCGAACATTTTTAAAACAAGATGTGTTTGTGTGATCCTACCTTGATATTTCACAAAAGACCTTCGAGAATGGTCTTGCTAAGTAAAGGGGATTCATATAATATGGGTATTGACGCTTATTCTGCTAACTTTAAATTTTGCTTCAAACAAAGTTTTTACCACAATCACAGAGTAGAAAGAAGACAGTGTAGGCTAAAATCAAACTGCATGTCTGTGTAAGCTGATCTTAGTCCATACTTGTTGCCAAAGCTTTGGTCACAACAGGAATATTATGTGAACAGCATGAGAAGGTTAATTTACAGATAGTTGTAATATACATAATTATTGTCATCTGCATTCTCTTAACCCTTTCCCGAACAACAAAATTTTTGGGTGGTTCAATTCAAAACGGCTGCAGAAGACAAATATGTGTTAATCAAGATAGGATTTGTTTACAACATAGCTCAGAAAATATTGAGGCAGAAGGAGAAAGTGCTGATTATCAGCACTTTCTTCTTTTGCCTCAATGTTTTCCCAGGCCTTATCTATTAGGGACGTCAAAACCAGGTATTGTTTGAAAAGGGTTAATGCTCTAGAAAGCATCTCCTCGTTGTAAATGCAAAACCTCGTATGTTGATTCGTGCGATTTTCAAAGGACAAACTTGTGTGCCCTGTGTAGAAGATTCTCACATGTTTTGAGATATTTTTACTGATCAGCATTATTGACACATTATTTGTGAACAATATGTCCAAATTTCAAGTAAGACATTTCAGTTTGGGAAAAGTAACTACACTTTTTTCAATCCCCTTTAAAATTTTCCAGAAACGAGATACGAGGTTTTGCATTTATAACGACGATCTGTCAATGATACATAAAATTATAAATGATTTGTTAATTAATGAAAATTCAACATGACAATTACCCTTCTCTTCTAATTTTCCTGACACCTTTTCCAGATGGGCCTTGGTAACTTTTTCCCCCTCACCAATGACTGTTTTCCTGTCGTATTTGCCTTGTTTGACATCTGTGAACACTTCAAACATTTCTGACACCCTTGATGTATAACCAGCAAGTTCTGTAACCTGTCAATATAAAAGTCATATGTTTCAATGGACCTATATCTTTTGATAGGTATCCAGTGTTTATTTTTGGGGAAGGTGGTCAGGGCCCATAGGTGGGGGAAAATTTGCGCGTGAATGCCCAAAAAGGGGAAATTTCAATACATGCTTAATTATTGCTTATACTCTCAAATATAGTGTTAAAAATGCATTTAACTTGCTTGTATATCATAATAGGACATTCAAAGAACCATTTAAACTGTTAGAGATGCCTAGAATCTAAGTATGATTTGGATTTTTCTTAGCAACAAAAAATCTAGTTCCAGGAGGGGAAAATTTATCTAAAAAAGGGGAAAAAGGTATATTCCTCAGAGAGGGGGAAGGGGCCCAATAACAACCTTTTTTTTAGGAAAAAAAATCACTGGTATCTAACTACATGTATATAATTTTTCTGTGTCATGACGTGACGATATCTTCAAGTCTTTTTTTTTCTTCTTTTTATTGAGAACGAAATTCGTACACTATCATCCCTGATGAAAAAGATATATATGGAAACAAGCTTGAGAACAAGACGACCAAAAATCGGACCCAATGAAAATGCTTCTAAGTCTACATGTGCATGTTGAATATGAAATCTAATGATGATGTTTGGAAAAGGTAACTTAGAAATAGATAAGAGGCATTCTAAATTGGTTATTTCAAATACAGATCCTAAATGTGAGTACTTAAATTTGAATGGCCTTGAGGATCCACTTCAAACAAGAACCCCTAATATAGGGTTTGATGAGGACTGCAATATATATGCTCTTTGAAAAGATATTACCCCTCTTTTCTGGAGCTCTGAGTTAACTTACCTCTTTGTATGAAGAAAGGAGTCGTTCTATAGCATCTGCAGAGTTAATTAGCAGATTCCTGGCTGTTGTAAAAGCTCGCGTCCGCTCACTCACTCCTCCATCTGGATCATCATCCACAAAAGAACCTGAAACAACATTGACGACATTAATCCGAGTCTTCTCTGATGAAACTTCGCTCTTTGATATTTGGATGTTGCTATTTAATAAATAGCTACATCCAAATATCAAAGAGCGAATTTTCACCAGAGAAGACGCGGATTACGATGACATGTATCAATGTCAGATATAAGTCAAGATGGGAGAAAGGGCCATTAAAGCATTTGAAACTACATTGTGTACAGTACTACTGTATAATCTTGTAACTTAGTTAGTACGGTCAGATTATTAAATTGATCTTTGTTTCATGCAGATGATGAACAAATAGGAGAATAGCAAGGATCTTGATCACACTAACATGATAATTATAGGCAAGATTAAAGCCTGGTTTAGAATGTTACATACCATCTGACCTGGTTCCTTTAGTTGTAATGATAGGCACAGCGACCATGACTAGCCCACTTGCACTCCAGGCATATTTCATGAGGAACTGTTCCAACATGATATACCACAGACGCTTACAGAATATCAGCTCCATCTGCTGTTTAAGGCTTTGATAACTTTTTTGAAGAAGATTTAGCTCCACCTGAAATGAATTTTCACACATCCAATCTATGTTTTCTGGCTCTAGTCATAATAATAGGCTTGTCACATGTGGAACCTCATTTTCTCCATCAATGACAATTCAGTAATCATCCCCACAGAGATGTCACATAATAAATCTTATGAGATTTATGTTGCAACATTCAACATGAATGGATTTTCAAAATCTAATTTTTATAGTAAATACAGACAACTTTTAAGTTGAAACCAAAAGTGGTAAACTTGAGAAAAACTTGGACATAAACATTAAAAAACAGGGGTGTAAAATTCCACTTACCCGCCTCGCCTTTGCGAGTAGCATTTGGCAGCTGGTGAGTGGATAAAGTTACCTACTAGTCCTATCGGGCCAGTAAAAATATCTTTATCTTTAAGCAGTCAAGAAATTTTTCGTTTTTACTGAATCATGTCCAAATGTAAGAAAGAGACTTTGAAATTTCAAGGTAAAGGCAGTGCTTCTGAAATAAGTTGCCTGAGTTGTCCGACTTGTCCGTTTACCTATATATATAGGCACGGACAAGCAGATTTTGAAAGCTAGGTTGTCCGTGGACAAGTGAAAAATCTGGTTATAATAAAAACTCTTTTTTTCTTTTTTCTCACAATATCTTTATACAGTGCAATTACTGATAGTTAAATGTACAAATATTATTTAAGCCAATAGTTAGAATTTCATAATAGATATGCAATAAACATATGAAGCTATTAAAAAGTACATGGGTATTGTACGGACAAGTTGATTTTTGATACGGACAAGTCACTTTTGGTTTAACGCTTGTCCGTGGACAAGTAGATTTCAAAAATATTTCAGAAGCACTGGGTAAAGGGCTAAATAAACGAAATGCATCGATCATCAACATGTTGTAGATAAACCTCCTACATCTTCAGGGTTCAACATTAACTTTTTTGGCTACAAGACCGCCGGGCTTGCTGCTGCCAGGTGCCACGAGCCCGGACCAGATGTGCACTAGCCCTGACCAAAAGTTTCCATTTCGGGAGAAATATTGGTGTAACGATATGTCGATTTATATTAGGGGTGCGCGATATTACCGGTATACCGGTAAATCACGATTCGGAGGGCCAGCGATACGAATCGCGATACAGTTTTGCCGTACCGGTATACTCGGGAAAGATCGGCAATTTCCGGATTTTTCCGATATTTTCAATTTATTTATTGTGGCTTTCAATTTTAATATCTTTATTCGTTCTAAAACAATATCGGAACACCTTTTTTAATTTCTACGAATAATTATAAAAGTAGAAACTATTTCTTCGAATCATCCGACTAAATTTCTCGATCTCGGCTCAGGGTTTCTACACCCGATTATGCATAAGAGCTGCGGACATCCATCAACATAAATATGATCAGACTAATTTTAACCTGTATGCAAAACGAAGCCAAGAATCATAACTGAAAAGACAAAATACTTCATTTATTTCCTTGCAATTATCGAATATCCATTATCTTAAAAGGTTTGCATCGCAGTTTATGTTTGAAAGGAATTTAAGCGTTTGATCCGCCTATACGACAATCAAAAGGCGTGGCTTGCATTGCCTCCAACACGCACGCGGTGTTATGCAAATTGTATGCATAATGAGGCAGTCACTAGAGGGCGTGTTCTACCTTTACACACAGATACGTGGAGCAAAAACAAAATATATACTGTGCAATCTATATCGAGTTAAGATATATTGATTGTAAATCGGCTATTAGAAACTGACTGAGCAGAAAACTTTACTATTACGGTAAAGTTTCAGTAACAAACTTTCGACTATTCATGCGTGTTTATGCATCTTTTAACATTACAACAACCAATATGATTGGAAAGAGGCATATTTCTCGTTTAATTAGATAATTGCGAGATCTACTGAACATGTTTTGTTTTATCTCTTCTTTTACTTTCTCAAACCAATAAATTGGCTTTACGAATACCGGCTTTTCTACCCGAATTCAATAGAACGGAAGGTAATATTCAGTCTAAGATCTATTTTCCATTCTTTCTTTCAACTACTTTTTACGCTCCTGTTAAATCTATATCTAGCACTAAGAATTTTATTTCTTTTTATTTTACTGTTAACTTCCGAATAAAGAATTTGGTCATAGATCTAGTTCTTTTCAACATCAGACATTGAAATTGAGAAAAAGATCGATCTCATTTCATCACCAGGTAAAGGTAAACTTAGTCTATCGAAAGTTACTTACCCGCTTGATTTTTGAGTGTGGCACAATCATAATATTAGACAGGAAACTCATTAAACTCAGTAGTACAAAGTATGCGATATATCACGATACGTATCACGATACAACCCTGCATATCGCGATATATCGTGATACACTTTTTGGAGGCGATACCCACCCCTAATTTATATATTGGCTGTATCACGATATTTTACCTAACGATAGCGAAAGGTCGATAGAACTTTTAAAAGTTGATAAATATTACAATAGTTCTCTCTACTATTGATTGCTTTCGATAGCTTTCTTCAAAATGAAAGTAGAACATAAGAGGGTCCAGTAAACGCTTGATTCTCAGTAAACATGCACTTAAAAAGCGTTTCAAAGATCATGAGTAAATCACCTTACTCCTAGAGGGATACTCTAAATGAAGTTAATTGATCAATTACTCGGGCAGCTGACAGGTGCGTGGAAGCGTCTATTTTGAAAAAAGTCAACTCGGGTCAGAAAAATGACCAATGAAGGCATTTACCACACAGGAATAAATGTAAAATTTATTCTGTTTTTGTAGGAAATAATTTAACTTTCAGAAAGTATCTGGATTTGAAGCATATTCGATTGTTTTCAGCACATCGTAGGTTTCGAAATTTTCCTCCCTGATTAACTCGCCCTATAACCTACTCAAGACGTCAGGTGATAATAAGTTCCGCCTATTTATGCAAATTTATCATTTTGTTCTATTCTGATCTCTTCACCCATGTGCATCGTTAGCGGATATTGCAAAACTAAACAAACCAAACAGTTCTCACTAAGCGAAAAGGTTCAGTTCAAAATCTCATATGAATCAGTTTCAAAGTATGTTCTTATTTTTCAATGTATCCTTCATTTCAATTACGGCGAAAGTGAATTTTAGATTTGAAGTTAGGACGACCAGTCGGGCTAGCATCTTGCGGGTCTTACTAGCCCTGGCCAAACAACAGGCAGTGAATGTCTGTCGGACGTGCCTTAGTGTTGAACCCTGATCTTCCGTACATAACAAAATTACAGGACAAGTAACATAATCAAGAGGGCGAGTAACTTTTTTGGGCTACTAGTCCTACAGGGCGAGTGGAAGAAAAAATAATTCTACACCCCTGAAAAATATGCAATATTAATGAGATTCTTGATACAAATACAAGTTTCAGAAGTTTTGTAACTGAAATAATGACGAGAAAGAATGCACACCTGATGGCCATTGTAGAAAGCGATTTCTTCTGCATTAGTGATGATCCTAGACTGTAGGAATCTTAGATAGCCTCTACGCTTAGCCTCCTCTGCAACCATCTTTCCAAACTTTGGCGATAATGCTCTTAAGATTTCTGCCGTAATAAAAACTGATGTTGTGGCAATTATTATTGGAACTGTTGAACTAGCACCGCGACTGGAGGCAAGCTTGTACAATGTGAAAGACATAAGGGCTACATCAAGCATGGGTTTAGTTATGTGGGAATATAAATGTGCTAACAAGGAAGTGAACAGTGTTATATCCTCTGTCAAATTCTGGTCAACATTTGGCAACCTTCCATCAAGATTACTGACTCTGTAATAGGTCTGCTCTCCAAAGTAGGATTTATAGGCAAAGTCCACAAGTCTTGTGCGGAAAACTAAAGCCAGCTGGCTCTCTAGATAACGTATCAAACTGTTGATAAAAGTTGCTGGGATCGCAATCCCAATCCATTGAGCAAGCAGGCAAAGGAACGCTCTTACATCTCGTCGGACGATTGTTTTTACAATACGCCCATCCAACGTGGCTACATAAATTGACAAAAATGTCCTCACAATAAGGGTTAGAGTGTGGAGTGAAAGCAACCCAAACTCCTTTGTCCATAATCCTGGGATAATGATTTTCAATAAATATCTTATTTGTTGAAAAAACTTCTTATCAACACTGGCGGAATGCTTTCCATCAGATTTTAGTGGGTTGGCCTTCTTGTTGAACTTTTTTAACAGTCTTGGATAGAGTTTCCTAGAGCCATACGCCGTAAGAGCGCAAGCGGCTACACCTATTATGATTTTCTCCCGTGTGTATTTGTCAGATGCACCAGCACGGAGAAGATAACCGAGTTTCTTCCAGTATTTCGTCATCATTTAAGCGATTTGTCATTTGATCAACGCAAAATTTACTCCCATGTCCTCCATATTGGATTTGGACCAAAACGAGACTTTGACCTCTTGCCCTTTGATCGAATGCTAAACCCCGGGGAATATTAGACTGGAATTTAAGTTTCAAGATTAAAAATGCAGGCGCCAAATTCGATATAGAACAACAAATTAATCTAACAGAAAAGTATCGAAAAAGGAAGAACATTACAGACAAATACATATGGAGGACAACATATTTAATCACGTGAGAAAGATTAAAGCCCAAGGAAGGAATGAAAATAATGACACGTGCGTATGTAGATCTACTCATGGTCATTTTATTAATATGAAAATAAGGCAGAGCCTCTAACCGGGGTCAAGATATAGGTCTAGTAGTTGTTATTTTCTATCATATTCATGCATTTGCAAGGACGGATCCAGGATTTTTTCCCAGGCGGGTCCAAGCCCAAGATTTTTTTCAAGGGGGGTCCAAGCCCAAATTATGGCTTAAAATGTAGTAAATATGTAACTTTACACTGAATTTATATAGTCAAAATTTAATTTTTGGACAATGCCAGGGGGGGGGGGGTCACCTCTTACCTCTAGATCCGCCCATGCATTTGTGATTCTTTAATGATAATCTGATAGTAAAAGACAGATTCAGTGACGTGAAAAAATTTAGCTTTTGAATTAGTAAGAGAAGTCGTTTAGTGGTGTAGGTCCCAAGCCATAGCCTAATTATTATTGTATTTGGCCAAATGCAAGGGAAAAAAAGAAACCTCAAAACCTTGTTTCAATTTGAGTTCTCAAGACAACATTCTACGTTTGTCTAGTCTTTTTCATTAGCCTTCAGAATTGAAGAAGACAAAGACAGATCTATGATGTATTGGAAAGGGTTTGTTCATGATTGACGTGCAAACTCCTGACATATCAGTTAAAATTAGAATACGTTCAGTTTGGTCTCAATTTTCTTTTCTTTCAAATAAAAATAATAATTAAAAAAAAGAAGAAGAAGAAAAAAATCTAGCTTTGCAAAGTTCAATCCGGTCACTCATGACTCATTATTTATAATGTAGAATCACTATTTTTGTCGTCCAAGGTGACTTCTTTGACCCTTTCAAAACAAGACATGATTTTGGTGTCCCTTAGAGACGACAAAACGAAAAAAAAATCAGACAAAAGATATACTTGTTGAAAATCAAACATTTCTCATTTTGTCTGTATATTATCTGTGCTATATTGTACATTGATCGTATGCTATCTTTATCAACGGCGAATTCGTCGTTTGCAGCAACTTTCAAATTGAACGACCCTCAAATATTGTCGTTTGAGAAAGCGTGAAATTGGACCAGTAGATCTGTATACTTCCACTATTTGGCCAAAACGTAACCCTTACCCAATTCAGCGATATTGTATGAAAGCTTAACGGAAAATGTCTATAGTTACTAAAACGTTGAGACAAGAGAAGAAATTTCTGATAACTAGCATTTTCTCCTTTTGTACAAATGTTTCCGAAGCCTTCTCCATCTCCATGATAATCGTCAAGAAGGTCTTGCTTGGGAAAGGGTTGACACGAGATGCTGAGATCTATGTATATTTTGCTGTGAAACAGCCTTTAGGCCTAATGAAGAATTCTCAAAATGATTAGATCTATAAATCTTTTCCTTCATTTTCTCCCAATATTTCCTTCTAGTCTAGATCTAAAATATTTTTTGGTTAAGAAATGGAAAATCTATTTTCCTTTCAAATTAGCTGGCGCTTCTAGCTCCGATATAAGATAAACGGGTTTGAATAATAATTCACAAATCCTACACCCCACAGACAGAATTGACGTGGACTAAAAAACTTCTAACGTCGTAGTCATTAGATAAAAGACGCGCGTTTCCAAACAACGCTACTTGACGTCTGATAACGCGCGGGAAATGGAACGTCGCGAGAACGCAGAAAAATCCATGTTGACGTCATATCGGCTAGTTATATGACGTCACAAAGTAAAAAACTGACTGGTTCACTAAACTCGGATATTTCAATGTCACGGGATCCCAGACAACGGAGGTAATTAGCACTAAACCAATTCACAATCTCAATATCTTGGATAAAGCCTGGCAAAAGGACAACCGAGGGTTTCCGAAAACCGGAAAAAATTCAGAACGAGACTCGTGCAACTCAACCCAAAAACACAATATAACAAGCACTGAAATCTATACGCCCACAATACCGTAAGCCGTGGTCAATTCCATTGACCCCGGTATAACAATTATAAAACTTTAAATATGAATAAATTCACGACGAATTCACTTATCTAATAAGAACACTTGGGTATATAGATTAACAATGTTATTTCTAAAACCAAACGTCATCATTAAATGTGTGTTTCAAACACAATGGATATATCTAATATCATGAAAGTTGCCAGATCTTTAATTGTTTGCAAGATGTGAAACATATTTGATAAAATTAACATAATCAACAAATTGATAACTGCTTGTAGCAATAAAAGTCAATATTGGTCAACTATCGTCCACTCGATGACATGTACTTATCAAAAATATTACAATGGGCGCAGTTATTGATTTGATTGAGATTTAAAAAAAGCAAACGTATCAAGTTTAATAATAATTGATAATATCCATGGATATTAATAAATATGTAAAAATCAAGACATTCAACCACAAAAAAGTGTTTGCAAGTCGATAATGGACAAGGAAATACTAATTTGAAGTATGTATATGCGTTTCTTTTAAGCTAGGGGATCGAGGGTTTTTAAAAAAAAGAGACACACTCTTCAACGGGAAACGGCTAAATGTACGCCGTAGGCCCCAAAATGAATTTCGGTTGGAACTAACTTTTGTCTGGTTATATCGCTAAGGACACGAAATTTGGCTTTGAACACTATCAGAAGTAGACTGCTGTTAAGTGTTTGAAAACCCCATGAACTAAGCAATTTGGGTCTTTACATTCACTAAAATTGGGTGTCAGCGTAAGCTTATGCTAGGTGGCTTGTAAAAAAACTACGTATATGATGGCCGAATGGTGGCAGGGTATAAAACGCAGCCAATATAGAATATATAGTAACGCAGCCAATATGAAACAAAGAAGGATATCGATTAGGGGTATAAAACGCAGCCAATATAGACAAAGAAGGAATATTTACTTACGCAGCCAATATAGGCAAAGAGGGAAATTATTTTATGATATTGTAATAGTTATCAAACAGTTTTAGATACTATGAACTTATTCTTGTTGTTGATCTTTTTGATTTGATATATTTATATTATTGTATTTTAATTTTATTATTATACTTTGTACTTTTCTTTTTTATCAATTATTTTTTGGGTTATTTACGTAGATGTTCGATATAAGCAAAGAAAGAATTGTTAGTGGTTTATCTATTCATCTTCAACAATTATGTATGATAAATGATACTTGTTGTTATTTTTTGTTTAATTGATTTATTTAGATCTAATTGTGTTTAGATGAAATAGTAATCGTAATCTAACTTTTGATTACAACACATGTCAAACTTGATTTTAATATCTATATCGAAATAAGGACTTTTGTGGTAGATACATGTGATTGTTATTTAATTCGTTGATTTTTTTTATTTTAATTTTCGCTTTGTTTGGGGATTTCTTTTTATTGGTTGAGAATAGGGCCTACATTATTTTTGATCATTTGGAATGTTAAATGAGATCGTTCTCAGACAGAATTGTATTCTTCTGTTCCTTTTTTATGGAGAATGTATGCAAAATTTCTGTTATTTAAATTATCATATCATTTCACTCTGCGCAGAATTGCTTAATGATTTTTTTTACATTTGTTGATATATTAAACGAATTTATCAAACCAAATGAAAAATTATTTTAGCAGCTACTTATTTAATTCGCATGTATTGATGCACTTATTCTTGCTGTTTGTATTCTGTTGTGTTATTCATCTATTTCTATTTTTTATTTTTTAGTATGAAAAGTATCGGGTTTTTTTCTCTTCTTTTGTCTCAATGTTTTCCCAGCATTTTCTCATAGGGACTTCAAGAGCAAGTCTTGTTTGGGAAAGGATTAAAGATTGACCCTTTAATTAAAAAGGTGCTAAATAGCTCCTGTATATGACCGGTGTGATGCAATATGACACTTGTATATTGAGCGTATTTAACCCTTTGCCAGACATTGATTGGGTGTCCTTCCTATGACAGCACATTCTATTTTTTTTTCTCGCCCTATTTTCCATGTATCTATGTTATAATAATAGTGTATTAAATTATAATATTGCAATCTGTCAAAACAGTAAAAAGGGGGGGGGGGCTTGTGTTGTAGCTGAGAAATATAGTGGGAAAAGAGATTTTTTAAGTTATCATTAATTTGGTATTTTTTCTCGAAATTTTCACAAAGGAATCCTTTCACAAAATAGTTATACTCGGGAATATAGCTTTCTAGCTCTGGTAACATTAACATAAATGAATTTGAATTTGAATTAGCATTAAGCAGTGGCGGATCCAGAGGTGGCTAGGGGGTTCAAACGAACACCCATCAGTGGCCTGATAATTTCGTTTTCATTTAGAATTTCAGTCAAAATTGTGTATCAGTAGGAAAACGAAGCTTGATATTTGCATATATTCGAACGAACGCGGCAGTTAAGATAAAAGAAGAAAGTGTTGATCACCAGCATTTTTTCTCAATATGAAACATATTTCTAAAAACTATTTCAGTAGCGTAGGAAGGTTTATAATATTGGGGGGGGGGCAAACGTTCAAATAAATGAAAATATGGGTGTATTATGGGGGGGGGGGGGGGGCATAGGGGGGGCCAGGCCCCTTTTCCAAATTATTGGGGGGGGGGGGCAGCCCCCCCCTCTTCCTACGCCTATGCATTTTCCTTTGCTTTTAAAAATATGCAGAAAAGAAGAAAATGTTTATAACCCGAATTTTCTCCCTGTGTCTCAATTCATGTATTTTCATACACATTTTCCGCAAAAATGTCAACTGGTATGTTATAATAGGTGTCAATATATAAAGAGAAAATAAGAAATGAATAAAAGATAAAAGTTCTCCTTTCCCCATGATATTTCTAGGCTATAATACAAATATGTTTTAATTTATTTTTTGACGGATTGTAATTTTACTACACTATAACATAGAAAACAGTGCGAGAAAAATATCAAAAGTACAACTTTTCAAAGTTGGTCATAAAAAGGACACGAAATCCAATCAACGTCTGGTAAAGGGTTAGATACACTCAATATGCAGGGGATATATTATATAATGTATCGTGCCGGTAATGTTGAGATGCTATTTAGCACCTTTATAATTAAAGGGACAATCCTTTCCCAAACTAGGCTTGCTCTTGAAGTCCGTAATAGAAAAGGCTAGGGGAAACATCGAGACAAGAGAGGAAAATGCTTTCAATACAATACATAAATAAAAAATAATTAAAACATGAAATACCAACCACAAGAATAAGTTCATAAACAAATGCAAATAAATAAGTAGGTGTTAAAATAAATTTTTCCCATTTGATACTATGAATTAGATTAAAAATCATACTTTTTTTAAAATCACAAAACAATTCCACACAAAGTGAATTTTTGATTAATGAAATACAACAAATATTTTACATTCAATAGATTCCCTATAAAAGAAAAGAAAGAGAAAAAACGGAATAAAACGATTTTCCCCTCTTATCCCACCGATCTCTTTACTATTGAACAAAAATAATGTATTCACAAACTTCTCAATCTTCATAACAATAATAAGAATTCCATAACAAATCAGAATTCGATCAAAAATTTAATAAATGAATTGATTGCTCCATATAACACAAAAGTCTCCCTTTTCGATATAGATGTTCATAAAGGTTGTATTGTAATCAGAATTTAGGTAATTTACGAAGAATATTTCCTTAAAGAAATCTAAAATAAATCAATTTAATATTAAAGTTTCAATCATACCTAGAATTGTATTTAAAAAAGAATGAAGATTGGATTTATATAACAATATCAAAATACATATTCTTTCTCTCTTTTTTTATGACAAGCCATGAGTAAATAATCCAAAGAATAATCGATCGCAAAGAAAAATACAAGGAATCTAACAATACCCGGTATAATACAATAATATAAGCAAGATAAAGCAAAAATATCACCAACAAGAATAAGTTCATACTATCTAAACTGTTTGATAACTATTACAATATCATAAAATAATTTCCCTCTTTGCCTATATTGGCTGCGTAAGTAAATATTCCTTCTTTGTCTATATTGGCTGCGTTTTATACCCCTAATCGATATCCTTCTTTGTTTCATATTGGCTGCGTTACTATATATTCTATATTGGCTGCGTTTTATACCCTGCCCCGAATGGTATTACGTCGAAATAATGTCAATAACCAAAAAATGTTAGTGATATTATTCTAATCTAAAAAAATGTTGTATTAAACTAAAATATATGTAGAGAAGAGTAAAATGCTTGATATGGAGTTCTGCTGAATGGCAGACCACTGCTGTGTGTTGTTGATTTGCATACGGTCTTAATATTCACCCCGGGACACCCCGGGACGCCTTATATATGGGAATTATATCAATTATAGGGTATTATTTTATTAAATCATCATTTTTAAGATTGATTTTAGCATAATCATTGATTATGATAATAAAAAAATCGGAATTATAGCCACAAGAATGTATTTTGTGCACCCCGGGACACCTCTGGACACCCCGGGACGCCTTTTATATGGGAATTATATCAATTTATAGGGAATCATTTTATTAATATGTGATATTTAAGATTGATTTTAACATTATTTTAACATTATCATTGATTATGATAATAAAAAATCGGAATTATAGCCACAAAACGTATTTTGTGCACCCCGGGACGCCTTTTATATGGGAACTATATCAATTATCACGAGATTAAATCATATATCACATCATTCGCACGGTTCTCACTGAAACTAAATTATATTCCATTAGAATATAATCATTTCTAATCAATAAATGGTGAAATTAATGCATTATTGATATTTTGAAACCCCGGGACACCTCACATACGTCGATATAATGATAATAGAGCACCCCGGGACACTCACATACGTCGATATAATGATTATAGAGCACCCCGGGACACCTCACATACGTCGATATAATGATTATTGAGCACCCCGGGACACCCCGGGACACCCCACATACGTCGATATAATGATAATAGAGCACCCCGGGACACTCACGTACGTCGATATAATGATTATTGAGCACCCCGGGACACCTCGGGACACCCCGGGACACCCCACATACGTCGATATAATGATAATAGAGCACCCCGGGACACCCCGGGACACTCACGTGCGTCGATATAATGATTATTGAGCACCCCGGGACACCCCGGGACACCTCACATACGTCGATATAATGATAATAGAGCACCCCGGGACACCCCGGGACACTCACGTGCGTCGATATAATGATTATTGAGCACCCCGGGACACCCGGGACACAAAACATACGTCGATATAATGGTAATAGAGCACCCCGGGACACTCACGTACGTCGATATAATGATTATTGAGCACCCCGGGACACCCCGGGACACCCAACATACGTCGATATAATGATAGTAGAGCACCCCGGGACACCCCGGGACACTCACGTGCGTCGATATAATGATTATTGAGCACCCCGGGACACCCCACATACGTCGATATAATGATTATAGAGCACCCCGGGACTCCCCGGGACAATCACGTACGTCGATATAATGATAATAGAGCACCCCGGGACACCTCACATACGTCGATATAATGATAATAGAGCACCCCGGGACACCCCGGGACACTCACATACGTCGATATATAATGATAATAGAGCACCCCGGGACACCCCGGGACACTCACATACGTCGATATAATGATTAATGAGCACCCCGGGACACCCCGGGACACTCACATACGTCGATATAATGATTATTGAGCACCCTGGGACACCCCACATACGTCGATATAATGTTTATAGAGCACCCCGGGACACCCCGCGACACTCACGTGCGTCGATATAATGATTATAGAGCACCCCGGGACACTCACATACGTCGATATAATGATAATAGAGCACCCCGGGACACTCACATACGTCGATATAATGATAATAGAGCACCCCGGGACACCCCGGGACACTCACGTGCGTCGATATAATGATTATAGAGCACCCCGGGACACCTCACATACGTCGATATAATGATTATTGAGCACCCCGGGACACTCACATACGTCGATATAATGATTATAGAGCACCCCGGGACACTCACGTGCGTCGATATAATGATAATAGAGCACCCCGGGACACTTCACATAAAAAGGAAAAAAGTAAGAAAACCGTAACAGTCATAGATACATCCCCAAAAGCCAGCCCCATTTTGGGGATCCTGGTGTAATTGGTAGAAGTTAATTATCACAGCAGGAAAAGATAGATACTGTGTCTACCACTGTGGTCACTAATTAAGGCACCCTGGACTCAGGATACTGAGAAAACGCAAGATAATGTACATGCATGTGTTCAATTAACATTTATTTTATCACTAAAAAACCTTTATACATTTATCCAAATTAAACATATCATGCCCAATTGTTAATGCTTGTTCATTCAAACATAAAAAAGATTTGAATACATGTAGTTGCAGTCCTGCATGAAAATAATGTTGAATTTTTTATACATTGATTTATCACCAAATGAAGTTTTTTTGTCTCAACATTTATTCTTACATTATTTCTCCTATTTAAATCCATTCCTAAATAGCTATATTTTAGAATAGTCCAAATTCAAATATATTGCACATGACAATTTGAAGCCAACGGATATATTTGTTGTCTTTTTGGGCATTTATCTTTTGAGAAGTCAAAAAGAGTCAACATATGGGAATGGGATTTATCATTTTTTAGGAAAACACTAAAAGCGCCAAACCCTTTACCTATGGAAATTTTTAGACCAAGTTCAATGGTTTTGTAGAAGACAGTTTCTTGTGATTTTTTTAAAATCTTTTGGTCATTCTGGGTAGATTTGTTGTTGGAACCAAGAATATGCTTGCCATATGCATTTTTTCTTTTTCGACATTTTCAAAAGTTATTTTCTTATCTGAACTAAATGCTAAATGCAGAGAGCAGAGAGATAGCTCTTCGTTGCAAAAGATAAAGTAACTTCATCAAATGTACACCTAATATGTCTCTGTATTTTCGCAAATAAAAAACAGATTCATTATTGATGCATCAAAAAGATAAATTTTGTCCGTACAAACATTATATACCGGTATGGTTTACCCTTTCCCAACAAAACTCGGGTTTGATTACCCCAAGAGAGAAAGCTTGGGAAAACATTGAAACAAAATAATGCTGACAATCAACATTGTAACCTTTTTTTTACTTCAACACTTTCTGTGCTGTAATATACTCAAATGATATCTTAATCAACATTCATTACGTTGCCTGCATCAGATTTCAGTTTGAGCATTCTACAATCGTGTTAGTTAGGTAAGAGTTCAGATACTAATATCAGAAATATAGCTTGTATATTTCTCGAAAATTGCCATTAATGATTAACAAATGTAAAATATCCATACTAAGATTTACCTCCTTTACTAGTACAAAAATGTCGGCTTAAACTTTAACACATTACCAGACAGCTTAACTTAAGACTTGTCCTAATTGAAAGATATTGCAGGCGACAAATTCAAGTGAAAGCTTTTTTCTGTCGTTCTTGGTAGAAATGTGCAAAATTAGACAAATGCATGTCTTAAGCAATTACTTCATAATGTTTTGTCCAACATATTTTTGTTAACAGGAGTAAAATGCATCTATTTGTGGGAATATTAACTCATTCCTAAGCGACAATATTTTAGGCTACTCTAACTGGAAAGAAGTCGCATTTAGGAGTTTTAATTGTAGCCAGAAAATCTTGAAGGAGATAGAGAAAATGCTGATCAGCATTAATTTTACATCTTCTCTGGACAGCAAAAGAATTTTAGACCCATGTTTAGTTGGGTGTCAAGAGGTGTCTTTGTTTGGAAAATAGTTAGAGATTCATTGTAAACTAGGCAATGATGTGAATGGTACATTTTAATTGCAACAATATCAAATTGATTTCACACAAACGTTAATTTAGATATAAACAACACTATTATGAACACAACAAAACATGCTAACCAGGATTTCCACGAATCACAGGAAATAAAATTCCCTGACATTTTCCTGACAAAAGGGGGTGTCTCACGAATAGGAAAAATAACATGTGAGTCTGCCCACGCTCGGAATTTAATGAAATTTGGCGTGAAGTTAGTACACTAGATAATGGTTCATATTCATGAAATGTTTCAAATCGCACATTCCAGAAAACAATTTTCTCGGAATTTTAAGTTTTCACCATGAAAAAAAGGGTACCCTGATTAAAACAGTGTGCAAGCGTTCTGGTTGTTAGTTTCATCGCGTAATTTATTCTAAAAATAATGCCCAGTAGTCCGTGATCCTGTATGAAACAAAAATATATATAATTATGTACAAAAAATTGTTTTATATCAAGTGATGTAAGGGGGTAACCCAAAAATTCATTGTTTTTAAATATTTTAAGCAAATTCTGTTCAAAAATTTTCTTTGTTCCAGTTTTTGTCAAGATTTAAAAATTATGTAAAAGTTGCGCACAAATATACTGATGATTATCGTGAAATATCGAGAAAAAATAAAACCGGTAAAATGTTGCTTTTGGAATTTCCCCCTGAATAGTGCACATTTCCAAGAATGGACAAAATTAAGATTTTCTAAAAATGACTTTTTTCAAATGTTTTGTTTACTTTTTTGGTTATTTTAGTTTACCTGAGGATAAATCAATATGCAAGGCATTTTTTCGGTTATTTCCTGTCATCTGTCAGTGTGTCTGTCTGTCTGTTGGCATTTTCTCAAAAATTCTTTTTTCTCCCAATCGTATATGTAAATCTTTTTGAAACTTGATAAAAAGTATCCTTGGATTAAAGGAGTACAACTGTGTGTATTAGAATTTCTTTTTGTCATAAACTTTTGTTGCTGTGGCAGCATAAAAGGGGAAACATTTCATATAATAAAAATAAGCTCTTTTTGTAAAACTTTACACAGCCTTGAGGTTTTAAATTTTGTATGTAAGTTTGCTAAGGGATATACTTCAAAGTTGGTTACAATATTTTTGTCCAGGGTAACATTAGATCTTGTCCCAGGTGTACCTACTTTACAAAAAAGAGAGGAAACTTTCTATAAAAAAACATTTTAAATTATTCAAGTCAGCCGTGATTCATGAAAGCTAACAGCAAGAGTTATTTATAGATCTTTTGAAACATGAAAACGCAAATAAGAAAAAGCACCGATTTCTCTGATGGCATTTGACAATCGTGCAAAAGTGAAATATTGCTGTGATGCATTAGAAACAGATAATCCAGCTCCCATGTGACTATTAAGGGTTATTGATGACTAAACAACATGTTAATCATATGACATCATTGAAATGTGTATAAATTGTGTATCAATACAGGTTAAGCTATGGTCAGAAAAATAATTTGAGGAAATAATTGCACCCTGTTTTATCCCAATAGGGCCACGTTTTGAAATAAACAAGCACATTTTCAACTGTGTAACTGAAAAGATATAATGTTTTTACTGAATCAGAGGGGGCCTTCCATATCATGTTAGTTCATTAGGGGCGCTTAAAGCAAAAATATTTGGTTATGTATTGGTTACCCGGAAGGGCACCTTTTGATGCTTTACCGTACTGGTTCTAAGCGTCTTTTCAATTTCATAACATTTGGCTTGACATTTATTGCATGTCATAGTCTCACTAAAAATGGTGCATAGACAATGTGACCAAATAGTAAAGAAAACTTGCAATGTGTATATGTATGCCTATCTTGACTTCCATACATGTAATTTTGTAAATATAAGTAATATTTATATTAATTCTATGTTTTTTCCAATGAGTTTTTTGGGCATGAATATTGCTGTAGGTTTGTACTGTATGCTACAGTTGATTTTACCGAACATAAAAATGTTTTTAGGAGCACAATCAAATTTTTACCGAATACAAGTTTTGGACCAAAACATAACCTTTATCAATAATATGTATTATATGACATTATTACCGGTTTTGGATTTCTATATAATTTGGCTCAAAGTAAGAGGAAATATGTAGCATGTTTTTCTGATGATATGGAATCTTGACAAAGACTCCAACATATTTAACTTTGGAATTCAATTTTACTCTTTTCCAAAATTTTGCTGAAAAAATGCATTTTTTCATGATTAATTCAATAAAAAACATTCATAATAATTTCCTCAAATACCTTTTCTGGTATGAATGTAATGCCTTATGTGTCTCGGATCAAATTCAATTGACAGATCTTGAAAATACACAACACTTAAGTTTTGCGACACATGAAAAGGGGGCCATGTTTCATGTCATAGTGGGAATAAGTCAAGGTGGCTTTTTGGAATCCAGTTTGGATTATCTAAGAAACTAAATGCATTTTCATAGCTTGTATATGGTCCTTTATCACCATGCAGAATTAAAAGAAAATTCATGCGTGGGCAGATTTGAGACACCCCCTTTGAACAGTTACTGACATGTTTCGTTGCCGTACATACTATCTATACATGTGTACCATATGGTGGTGACCCCATACTGTTTGTTGTATGCAGGCATACTCTAATTATCATATTGCCAGACAAGAAGTACATGCTGTGATTTTATAGCCAATTTATTATCTTTTATGAACTGCAGGGTCATAATGTCTCAAGTCAAAATCTGGGCTTGTATGTAAGACTGGTAACTAAATATCAACGTTTCTTACAAGTATCAGTTCTTAACCAATGACAAATGTCTTCATTAACACATTAACCATCGTAATTTCAAGTTCATTTTCGAACATAAAATTAGCTTTAATCATTACATTTAGAACAATTGAAAGAGCCTTTTACGTGAATCCAGCTTATATTGTATTGGTATTATGTCCTTATATGAGGAATCCCGGGGTGTCCCGGCGTGTCCGAAATTCATTCAATTATTTATTGCCTTCTATACAAATCCCCGGCGATTTGTGCTACATTGGTCAAACTATACTAAAATATCATTGTCTCTATTTAATAAGAATTGCTGTTTTCTTGAAACAACATGATTTGTTAACTAAATAATAGTCAATCTTTGATTTGATTTACGTACATTATGAGTCCCGGGGTGTGTGAATTACTCTCGATTGAACTATTTCCTCATTCTATTGGTGTCCCGGGGTGCACAAGATACGTTCTTTTGGCTATACATCCCATTTTCTTTAACATTTCAATTGATGATAATGTTAAAATCAATCTTAAATATGAAAAATTACTAAAAATATATCCGATAAATGATTGAATTTTCTTTATACAAGGCGTCCTGGGGTGTCCAGATGTGTCCCGGGGTGCACAAAATACGTTCTTGCGACTATAACTCCGATTTTTTTATAATTACAATCAAAGATAATGTTAAAATCAATCTTAAGTATGAAAAATTAATAAAATGATACCCAATAATTAATATAATTCCCATATAAAAGGCGTCCCGGGGTGTCCCGGGGTGAATAGCAAGACCCATTTGCATAAGCGCAAATGCGGCGTGACTAATTGGTGTCATTTCTCAAAGAAAAGGGCCTATTTAATATAATAAAATTACATGTATAGTAAAATGGGCCAATTTGGCAGCATCAGCTTCTGTCAAAAATTTCGCCGGGACATTTACTTATTCCGTCTGATAGAATAGACCATTCCTTTTTCTTTAATTTACTTAAAAAAGTGGTATCACATCTAGCTAATATAATTGAGGAGTGACACTAAATGTGCATATTTCTCATAGGAGTGACACCTTTTTTTGGACTGGTTGGTCATCCAGTCTACTAAACGCGTGTCGTACCTCATACGATTCGTACTTTTTCTAACCCATCAATTTATTAAACACTACTGAATTCAAGTTGAGGATGTCAAACACGGACAGTGGTGAATGGGAAGACTGTGAAGTAAGAATTTTTTTTCTCTTATCGACTAATCAGTGAAAGGAATCTGTGATTGCACCAACACAGGAGGGATTCGCACCATACAACATTCGCTACCTTAGTGTGTCTCATTATTTTGGGGGTGGATGGAAATACCGAAAACTACCGAAAACAACCGAAAACTACCGAAAACAACCGAAAACTACCGAAAACAACCGAAAACTACCGAAAACAACCGAAAACTACCGAAAACTACCGAAAACTACCGGAAACAACTCTAAAATCATATCTTATGCTGTCTATTGCGAAAAATAAAGACACCAGATGACAAATCAAGCGTCACAACGACGTTTTATCACCAGTTTAATGTACCGAAAACAACTTTTGGAAATACCGAAAACAACTTTAAAATTGTATCAAATGTTGTCTAATTCGAGACAAAAAGACACAAGATGACAAACTAAGCTTTAAAACGAAGTTTTTACTCCAGATTAATGTACCGAAAACAACCAAAAACAACTTATGGAAATACCGAAAACTACCGAAAACAACTCTAAAATTATATCTTATGCTGTATATTGCGAGAAATAAAGACTCCAGATGACAACTAAGCTTTGAAACGCCGTTTTACACCAGATTAATGTACCGAAAACAACCGAAAACAACTTATGGAAATACCCAAAACTACCGAAAACAACTCTTAAATTGTATCTTATGCTGTCTATTGCGAGAAATAAGGACACCAGATGACAAACTAAGCTTTACAACGCCGTTTTTTTTTTACCAGATTAATGTACCGTAAACAACCAAAAACAACTAATGGAAATACCGAAAACTACGGAAAACTACCGAAAACAAGTCTAAAATCGCATTTTAGGCTGTCTATTGCGAGAAATAAAGACACCTGGTGACAAATTAAGCTCCACAACGATGTTTTATCGCCAGTTTAATGTACAAAAAACAACTTACGGAAATACCGGAAACTACCCAAAACAACTCTAAAATTGTATCAGATGTTGTCTATTTCCAGAAATAAAGACACAAGATGACAAACTAAGCTTTAAAATGTCGTTTTTAGGCTGTGATTAATGTAACGAAAACGACCGAAAACAGCTTATGGAAATACCGAAAACTATCGAAAGCAACTCTAAAATCGTATCTTATGCTATCTATTGCGAAAAATAAAGACAGCAGATGACAAATCATGCTTTGAACACCGTTTTAACAACAGATTAATGTACCGAAAACAACCGAAAACAACTCTAAAATCGTATCTTATGCTCTCTATTGCGAAAAATAAAGACACCAGATGACAAATTTAGCTTCAAAACGACGTTTTATCACCAGTTTAATGTACCGAAAACAACTTATGGAAATACCGAAAACTACCAAAAACAACTTTAAAATAGTATCAAATATTGTCTCTTTCGAGAAATAAACACTGTAAGATGACAAACTCAGTTTTGAAACGCCGTTTTATCACCAATTTAATGTACCGAAACAACTTATGGAAATACCGAAAACAACTGAAAACTAAACACTGAACACTAAAATTGTATCAAATGTTGTCTTTTTCGAGAAATAAAGACACATGATGAGAAACGGGGCTTCAAAACGCCGTTTTAACACCAGTTTAATTAGTCCTATTTATAAGCCCTGGCATATTTTTTTTATCTTTGTCGTGATGCCAGGTCTTATCATATCCGCCATTTCGTCTATAGCACTTCCTAAGGAGGAAAATGTAGGCGTTTAGCCCTCAATCTACTACCTCTAAAATCGAAATTACGATCTAAAAATGGTATTGATAGAAAGATAAATCAACTGTTTTTCACTTCAGTATAATTTTAAAATAAAAAATTACCTTGTTTAATTCAAATCCAACCAAATTTCCAACAACCCTATACAAAAGCAAGATGGCCAACACGCTTGCCAATTGGAATAAAAACACGTTTCACAGCCATAATTTGATAGTCAAATCAATATTTCAGTAACGTTAAGGTGGTTTTAAACATATTATGTAATTACTTTTCATTATTTATGCCTCACTTTACCATGAATAGGGACTTAGAAGAATTTAAGATTTGCTACACAGAATAACAGTAACCTGGCAGGACTACAGTTTAATGTACCGAAAACAACGAAAAGTACTTTTGGAAATACCGAAAACAACCGAAAACTACCGAAAAACAACTCTAAAACATATGAAATTTTGCCTATTGCCAGTAATTAAGATGCCCAATCACAAATAAAGCTGCAAAACGACGTTTAAACACCATTTTAATGCACCGAAAAGAACCGAAAACAACTTATGGAAATACCGAAAACAACCGAAAACTACCGAAAACAACTCTAAAAACATATGAAATTTTGCCTATTGCCAGTAATTAAGATGCCAAATCACAAATAAAGCTGCAAAACGACGTTTAAACACCATTTTAATGCACCGAAAAGAACCGAAAACAACTTATGGAAATACCGAAAACAACCGAAAACTACCGAAAACAACTCTAAAAGCGTTTCAGATGTTATCTTTTGCCAGTATATAAGATACCAGATGACTAATAGAGCTTCAAAACGACCTTTAAACACAATTTTAGTGTACCGAAAAGAAAAAAAAAACTTATGGAAATACCGAAAACAACTCTACAATGATAACGAATTGATCAATCTTCAAACATCATACCTTGATACGTGTAATAGCCTAACAATTATTTAATCCATTGATTCCAAATATATATTGAAATCTTCCTTACGAAACCCACCAGAAATAATTTTACAAACACCTTTGAGTACGTCCTAATTATGTCTGCATGCTGCACGTGCAAACGCATATCTTTTATCGCTGAGCTCACCTTTGTTACATTGTGCACTTTGGTCACTACATTTTTTAACCCTTTCCCAAAGGGATTTTTAAGCTGTTCCAATTTGATAGCTATTGCAGACGAAAAAATGTTTGTTGAAAAAGATGATATGGATGCACAAAATAACAACGAAATTATTGCACCAAAAGGAGATAATACTTGTTTTCAGGATTCTCTTCATTTTGTTATTTTTTTCCAGGCCTTTACTGTTGTGGACGTCAAAACCAGGTCTTGTTTGGGAAATGGTTAAAACTTCCAAACTTTTGATCTTCGATGAATGAAGCTTTAAAGGCAAATTTTAAAACAATTGGAATGTTGATTGAATGGACCAGAGATGACCTACGGAAATCCCTCCCTTAAAAGAACTTAACTAATGTCATAGAGTATAGTACACGTGTGACAGGTGCTAAAATGACACTTTAAAAAAATAAACCGTTATTAAGCTGAACAGGACCAATTTATAGTGCATCTCTTCACCACAATATAACCCACTAGAGTACCGAAGACAACCATAAAACCTCTCTTACAACCCGTCGCGTGTACTTATAAATCGTGCGTTTTAAAAATTTGCGAAAACGCACGATTTATAAAGAAGCACGACGGGTTGTAAGAGAGACTTAGAAATACACATTCAAAGAAGGTTAAAAGTGTTAATCTCTTTTGCGGAAAGAAACCTTCTTTGTGATTTGTTTAACTTAGGTATAATTTTCACTGCGTCACACGTACGTCCGTCGAGCGTGATCACTACTTCTGTCTTGCGTTCTCCTGGCGTTGTTAAAGATGCAGAAGGGTCGTAACAAAGAAGTGTACGGTCAATTCTTTGCTACGTGCTGTCTGTGTCGTGGTTGCGTCCACCAAAACCGTACGTTGCACGTGCGTGCATCGCACATCTATGCATAAGTTTTAGAGACAGACAGCATGCAGAAGCACGTACGATCGGTTGTAAGGTTTACGAACTGAGAATGAAATGCAGAGGCAGAGGCGAAATTTGAAAAGTGCCAGTAATTCCAAATACAAACATAAGCACTTTGAACGGTTTTAAATTTTGAATTAATGCATACTTATGGAAGTATTTGACAAGAGTGTTCAAAATTACCTCCCTTGCATATGAATATAGAGTAAAATAATATTTGTAAATTATTTTCTTCTTGAAGCATAATCTTGAAATCAGGCACGGTGAATCAACGTATGTGAAGTGTATTTACAAGTGTGTGTAATTTGATGCATTTTGTATGGCTAGAAAGTTGTGTTTTCATTCTCAGTTCGTAAACCTTAATAATGACATTGTCTACACTATTTGGTGATGGACGCATCGACCAGGTATAAGTGTTTTCCGGACAATAGTTTACTAACCTTTATCTCATTACTAGAAAATGATTGCTTGGAATATTTTGACTACAGTGTACCATAAATTTTGCTATTTTAACTACTGGTTTTAACGTGTATGTTGGGAAATACCTGGAGAAACATTGATGCAAACGAGGAAAAATACTAATAGCTAGCATTTCTTCAATTGCGAACGATTTTAGTAATTAAACCGTGACGTAATTTCGGACAAACAAGTAGTATTTCGTAGGTGTTATAACTGTTGTTATAAAATCTCGAAACTACGGCTTGATTAAGGCCGTAGTTACGAGATTTCATAACATCGACGGTTTGTCAAAACATAAAGGTAAACAGGTTCTATCTTTAGAACAAAATACATTGTCACGCCAATGAATTCTGTGCTAGGAGCAGACTCTATTTACCGCAATGTTTTGATAAACCGTCGCTGTTGTTATAAACTCTCGTAACTACGGCTTCAACTAAACCGCAGTTGCGGGGTTTTAGAATTACACAGACGAAATACTACTGTTGTCCGAAATTACGTCATTGTTCACAAGATAAAATCGTTCCCTATTCTCGATCTTCACCCTTCATATAAGAAAAATACAAATTAATGTTGGTTTAGAAGGGGTTAACCCTTTCCCAAACGAGACCTGGCTTTAACGTCCCTTATATAAAAAGGTTAGGAAAACATTATGGCAAAAGAAAATTTAGACATTCAGCATTTTCACCTTTTGCCTCAATATATTTTCTGTGTAGAATTATAAACAAATCCTTTCTACGCCAACATCCATTTTGTTGACTGCGCGAGATTTCAAATAAGGCCGCCCTAAGAATTTGTCACTTCGGAAAGGATTAAGGTAAGACCTGTGTAATGCACTTCGGGTATAATCGTTATATTTCGACCTATTCCGTGACGTCCGTAAGTCCGAGCATTTTTAAAGTACCGTCAGATGCAATATCGCCTGTTTTCGTAACAACGGAAATAATTGAGCCTGCTCAGATTTCCGGGTAATATTCTAAACAATGAACCCTTGAAATTATCTATTCGCACCATACAGATTTCGTTCCATAACTGGTCACATAACCCATTACAAAGGTCTTACCTTAATATAGTAGAAAAATTATGCCCACATATCATCATACTTAGTCAAAACAGAATCAAATGTGCCAATGCAGAAGTCCTTGGAAACCATTAACCATTGCTCACATAAGACCGGTTTTCATGTCCCTCACTGAAAAGCTACATTTTACATGCTGTTGTACAAGGTGGATATTGTGCACCATGGGATGGATAACGACTACGGACAAAAATAATCTCGATTCTGGTCAAATATCTTGCAATAACTCGTTTACTTCTACGTCACTTTTCAAAAATGTTTTGTTCCATGTACCCCGTATTACTGAGCTCTTTCCTCAGATTATTTGTGAAATCCTTTTACTTTTTCCAAAAATTGATCCAAGACCAGAATATGAAATGATAACGACTACGACCAAATTAGCCATGATTCGGGTAGGAAATTGTCCAACAACTTTCTTATTTCTGGGTCAATTTTCAAGCGGTTTGTTGCATGTATCCAACATTACTGAGCCATTTCCAAAACTATCAGAATTTTTTGTCGTTTTTCTGGTCAGTTGGGACAAGTTTTTGCAATTACATGAAGGTTTCAAGTAAGTCATACATCAGAGGATAGCGCTCGGTAAGGCGGGGTACACGCAACAAAACGCTTGAAAATTGACGCAGAAATAATAAAGTTATTGCAAAATGTGTCACCTGAAGCGAGGTATTTGGCCGTAGATTCACCCATTCCATCATGCACAATTTCCACCGTGTTGCACATAAAACTTTATCAATATCTGTTGTGTCATTTGTTACATTTTATATTTTGGGCGTTTGGGAAAGGATTAGTCGACTTTTTGGTTACTTAAGTGGAATTTTCGCAAATATTTGGTTATATTGCGACATCTGGTGCAACTTACTATATTCCAAGTTTTAACAGTCGTAAAACATGGACAGACGGGTTCAACTGAGCAGGTGCAATAGGCACATTATCTAAATGATTTAAAGGAAAGCGTGTACCGTTAGTTGTCATCTTTTATCGTATCACCCCTCTTATGATAATGTGGATTAGTCAATATTTAAAATCACATTAAATTATCATTGTTTGTACAACTACCATAGATCTATGACTTCATTTTGTTCTTGTGACAGTATTCTCGCCAGCCGTGGCAACGTAGATTGACGAGTTTTTGGATTTTTTTTTTAAAAAATTCGGAATACCCTCTTGAATTTCCGGAAAACTGGCGAGATAGACCAGGGCATTGATGTGAAAGATTCAACGGGCACAACAGGAAATACAGGGCGTATGCTGAATACGCCATGTGGAGAATAAAAATTTACAGAGCAATAAGCGAATGTGGCGTCACCCTCGGCGTCTACTTGGTGCGGTTGTAAGAATGTGTACTGTCCTGGATTGTCGCAGAAGAAAAACTTGTCTTAATTTGTAAAGCAATGCTCATTTAATAGTACAGGTGGAACCACTGGTGGTGATCTCGGCCAAAGCGAGGGACGTTCTTTCGCGAACAATGTATTCCGTCGGTGTTGTTATAAAATATCGTAACTACGGATTTATCGAAGCCGTAGTTACGAGATTTTATAACAACAACGACAGTTTGTCAATACAAAACGGTAAACCCGGTCTGTTTTAGAACAAGTTCATTGTCACAAGAAAAAAATCTATGGACTCACATTTAAACGCAAAATATCTATACTTTGTTGAAGCGAAAAGCGTCGCTAGTTCACCACCAGTGGGAACCCAGGAATCGGGAAAAACAACAAAATGACTCATTAAGGTAAAACCTGTGTGATTCACTTCCTGTATAAACGTTTTATTTTGACTTAATCCGTAAGTCCGAGCATTTTTAAAGTACCATTAGATGCAATATCGCCTGTTTTCGTAACAACGGCAATAATTGAGCGTGCTCAGATTTTAGGGAAATATTCTAAACAAATTTTGTGAATTGTATGAAGAGTAGGCAAAAAAAACCCCAACAAGTCAAAATTTCAAAATTTGAGAGCAATGATAATTACTCCCATTAAAATCGTTTTATTCGCACCATACAGATTGTAATCTTAAACAATGGAAATATCTTGATTGGTTAGATGCGGTTTAATGTCATTTTAAACAGTTTTTCAGCTAAATCGTATATCTGTATGACCTTTCTATGTATCCCTCTACTTTCTTTCATTGTCACTACCACACCATCATTTTCCGAGCCTCTACTCTCTTGTCCGACATTTATTTACCGCCAATTGATACAAAACCCACGTTAAAAGGATATTCGCGGCTTCCGGGATCGAATCCAGTACTCCGTGTTCGTTACACTACCAACTGCACTATGGACACAGCGTTGCAATGTTGGATTGGTTTGACGGCGTTTAACGGCTCTTTCAACTGCTATGGTCATATCGCGGCACTGTATTCCTGACGTTTTCTCATATCAGCACTACCACATCACCCTTACCGAGCTTCTAACTGCTCGCCCACATATGTTAACGATTATCAAACCATTGGTGGAAGACAACTTGTTTTACAAAGAAAGTTTGTCGCTGTTGGGCAAATTAGCCCGGGACATCATCAGTGAGGGGCCGTTGTGCTACCTTAAATACGGAATGGTGGCGACGCTCAAAATGTGGACTGTAGAAGTTTTGCCTTTGAAGCGGTCCTGGTACTAATTTAGATACTTTCAAGGAAATCTGTTCAGGAATAGAAAAAATATGGCGTGGTTATTCTTTCCCATACAAGTCAAGACTTGACATTTTTTGATTGTGAAAGAATTGGAAAACTGAGAAAAAATAAGAAAATGATGATATTAAATGGCTTAATATTGACATTGTTATATCATTTTAAATGTATTTTTTTTTACTAAATAACGACTATGTCGTCTGCAGTTCTGAGAACACCCAGTCCACGTACATATTGAAAAGAGTTTTACGTTCCACTAAACAGCTAAGATAATACGGAGACAGGATCTGGGTTTACTCCATTACCAGACGGCAGAAATTCAGACCTGTCGAAGTTAAAAGCTGTTGCAGACGACAATTTCAAGTGAATTGAATTTTACATTTCGCGGTGTTTTGAGGGTAGAAAACACCGTGGCAAATGAAGAAATTGTCAAAAGCAATTTCTCCGTTTTCCTCAATGTCGTTGAAAGTGTTTATCTTGTGTGGCGCATAACGAGTTAAAGTCTCATCCGACAGACTGGAGAGGCAAAAGATCGAATGTGCGACCCTGTGCGACCCTGTTGTAAGTCCAGCACTGCACAAAATCCGCCCCACATAGTTAAAAAGTGAAAAATTGTTCGTAAACGAATTGGGCAGACAGAGAGACGGAAGGGCATGACATACATACATTGTGGCGAAATATATTATGCCCTCAACAAGTCCTTTCGATAGTCCGCAAATGTCCGCTTCATTTCATATTTTACTAGAGCTACAGCTGATATCGGACATTTTGAAACGGACCTCTTTTCTATCCCATATTCCATGTTCAGACACCGTAATCAAACTAGTTTTGTAAATGTCTATTATTCTATAAAACATTTTGGTGTGAACATGCTCGTTGAAAGTCAGTAATAAAAAAGCCAGTGAAAAGGGTTGGTTAGGATGCTATATGAATACACCCTTAACTCACGTCAGAAGTACGTAATATCGCTGCGGTGTTGCTACGTTGCGGAACCGGCGATTAGGATGTCGTTTTGAATTTTGCGTTTCTCTAAGCATAAAAACCGTTTGAGGGAGCTAAATAAGCTATATTTTGTACTTGAAGATAGGCCCGGCCAAGAGCGTCCTAGAAAAGGTCACCGTAGGGAAACCGTCATTGTTTGGTTAATTTTGCAATGGCAAATTCGCCCCATATCGACATCAAAACTTAAAAAAGACTTCTTCCGGAATTCCAACAATGAGTATCCGCACATAGCATCCATAAACGTCTCCACAGTCGAATGGTTACGGTACGTTGACCGTACGTTGTAGTGCCCCTGACGTCACATTTGCACGTGCCATACTTGACAGGGCTAGAGTCAAGGTTGTTTTACGCATGGACAACGTTGATGTACTCCAATAATATCTCGCTTTCTGTTTTTGTCACCTAGAGAGCACATAATAAATAATTATGGGACATTAATGGAAGAATTGTGCGTGATCTTAAAGACGTTGTTGACGTTCCTGATAAAGCAATGAATCTTGATACTGCTGAAAAACCTTTTAAGTGGATTAGATTTTTTTTTCACATCTGTTCTTGATCGAAACTGACTTCATAATCGATATCGAAATTCATAGTGACCGTTTGTTTTGACTCCTCGCTTACATAAAGACAGCGTTTCTGAGGCAGTATGTGACGTTTCCACGATGCGATCTTGGAATGTTGTGCGTAAATGCATAAGGCAAAAATCATATAAAGGTTGTGAAATAAAATATCACAGGAAATATTTTTTTCTAATTTAGTAGGTGTTCACGATGAGTAACCCACGTGACTCTTGGGAAGCGTTCACACCAAAACAATAGTCTGCTTCATGTTTTGTTCTGTTTCTCAGATTATACTCTATGGATTTTGACGAGATAAATTGCACCGCACGTGCCTTTGATGGGGGCATTCCTGATCCTAACTCACTCTGCACCGAATCGCATAGTTTCTTCAAACATTCAAGCGAAAGCATTTATTTTGAATGTTTGAATAAACAATTGGATTCGGTGTGGAGTGAGTTAGAACCGGGAATTGTTCTTTCAAATACGCTTTTTGCGCTTTATCTAGTCAAAATCCGTGGGTATTACCCGAGAAACTACACAAAACATACTCGAAGGAGGCGATTTTTCGGTGGGAACGCTTCCCAAAAGTCACATGGGTTACCCACCGTGGTGTTGGTACGCTTACCGTATTTTACATGGTATGCAAGGTAATTTCCATGCTTCAAAAGGACATACAATCTGTGCCGTATGATCGGCGCGTGGTAAGGGCGCATATTGCCTTCTTTCGGTCCATGTGGTTTATGAAAAGGTTCGCAGAGATCAGCATGGATCATATGTACAGACTTGTCTAGAAATATACTAACGGAAAAGGGTTTCTTTGCACATTTCCTTTCTAAATAAAATCTAAAATACATCAGGTAGATGAACCAAATTGTACGGTTTGGCAAACATACCGATACGTTTTTAAAACCTTAAATATACAATAATTGTCAGTCTATTACCATGATCGTTATCGCCATAACAATTCTGGAAAGTGGGGAAGGATAAAACTCAAGTTCACAGGCCATTTTCGAGGGTAAAGACTATTGGTATCGATACACGCTTTGCTACAACGAGGTAACTAAACTGTCACAAACGGCTCGTTAAATGTTTTTCTTGGGATGTTAATCAATACCGAAGCAAACTAATCAAGCGCTAACGTTGAAAATAACGCACAAATTCACATTACGTTCCTAAACACGTTTCTAGACGCGAACTCGACTATCAGACTGCACAGATGTAAACGAGACGCGTCAATAAGCAACACCTTGTCCAGGTGACCTAACGAAACCGTAAATGCCATCTAAGCCACCGAAGACGATGTTGTTGGTGACGTCGTGACAAGACTAGGCGTATCGCAGGACGGACGTCTGAGACGGATGTAACGCTCCATTAACCGATCTCTAGCTGTCCTCCTGCTGATCTAATCAAACACAGAAATCTGATTTGATGTAAATTTTGCAGTTTACAACCGAGTTCACATGTGGTTGTTTCGAATTAGGTTGATTTGTAGGAATTATGTCATGCATTAACGTCTCGAATAAGGCAAGTCACTGGTGTTTCATAGTTGCTGAAATTGTCCTAAAAGTGCCTATATAATGTTTCTGTGCACACAAAATCGGGAGTACGAAAGTGGCAAAAATTCCATTGAATTTAATGTAAGAATAACGAATCTTTGCCTACAGACTAATATTATGGTCGCAGGAGCATGTGCAAAGTTCGAAAACAACATCTGTTACAGAAAACATGTTATCACAGATATATGGAAGTTGCACGTAAAATCTTTATCAAGAATTTCTTTACCTAGAGGCTGATATCATGGTCACAGAGGCATGTGGATAGTTTCAGCGCAATAGCATTAGGCCTAGTAGAAATAGAGATTTTACAAACTTGCACGTGAAAACTTAACGATGTCCGGGTGATTTATCGACGCCCCGGTGACTAGAATAGTCCTCTCTCCTTTTTTATGAATAATGGCGCTAAAAATGATAGTTTCTTGCAATTCTTACCTTATAGGTTGACTATGCTTGATTTGTCATTTGCGAAAGTCATCGATATGCCAGGTAAAGTCGTTACGACATAGATGAAAGTAGCAAAACAGGTTTATGACGCGAAAAGGATTAGATTGCATCTAAATATCCGTCCACAAAGGCGTACATAAAAAACTTTTTCGTCGCCTGAAAGTATTATACCTTTAAGTCAACAAGCGAAATTCGATATGAAAAGTCAGAGTGAACGGTTTTATTATACGAGCACTATCTTAGACATTGCTTTTTCTATGACAAAACTATTTGTAAGGAACGTTTGTATGGGTTGAATCTTCCATCATAACATGATTGTGGAACCAATGAAATGACAGCAGCATTCAGTTATGTGTAAGGAAATTCAACATACATTTATTGTACCAGAGGTTAAAACAGCGTAACGTGTGCAAGGATACGCTCTTTCAATCGACTATTGCTCACTGCATTTTATTACGAAACCATCAAGTTCTTTCATTAGAATATCTCAAGTTTTGAGTTTAAAGAGCAAGTTTTTCTATTATATCAAGTGTCCAGACAAAAGAAGTAAACGTTGATGACCAGCATAACCCCTTTTGTCTTGATATTTTCTTTGTTATATCACGCACACAAATCCTATTGTCATTAACAGACATTTGTCGTCTGTCAAAGCTTTCAAATTGTACCAGTCTGAATTTCTGTCGATTTGAAAAGGGTTTAGAATCCATGTGCAGCGATTTCGTCACGTATGCAGACTTTCCAATTTTGGTCAGATCTTCAGCTAGACACAAAATGTTGTCGCTTTTCAACAAAAACCTCGTAACTACAGTTTAACTAAATCTGCAGTTACGAGGTTTTTGTTGAAAAACATAGATATACTTTTGCACGGTTTTTTAATGGGCAGCATGCAGATACAAGTGAGCGGTAATATAAACGCTTTGTGAAGCATTTCTCGTTGGATTTAATTATGGAAATGTGGGTATAATATATATGGATTTGATTGAAGAAATTCAAGGTATTTTTTTCAGTTTCGGTACATTGAATTGTCGTTATATGATCGTTTAAATCCTATTGATTCATTTAAAAAAACACACACACACGCTTTTAACGCCTTTTATGTTTTTATAGTTATCTGCACAATATGTTTTCGGTCCTATTTAATGCCATTTATATGCCAAAGAAGCAGTTTTATTTTCAATTACATAGATTGCGTTTTGTAGTCATATGTTTAATACACTTATGCATGGTATTGATTAAGTTTTAAGACTTGTTTTCGATATTTCCATAAGTTGTTTTCGGTACATTAAACTGGTGGTAAAACGTCGTTTTGAAGCTTAGTTTGTCATCAGGCGTCTTTACTTCTCGCAATAGACAGCCTAAGATACGATTTTGGAGTTGTTTTCGGTAGCTTTCGGTATTTCCATAAGTTGTTTTCGGTACATTAATTTTGTGTTAAAACGGCGTTTGAAAGCTTAGTTTGTCATCAGGTGTCTTTATTTCTCTTAAGACAGCATTAGATACGATTTTAGAATTTTTGGTACACCAAACTGGTGGTAAAACGTCGTTTTGAAGCTTAATTTGTCATCAGGTGTCTTTATTTCTCGCAATAGACAGCGTGAGATACGATTTTAGAGTTGTTTTCGGTAGTTTTCGGTATTTCCATAAGTTGTTTTCGGTTGTTTTCGGTACATTAATCTGGTGTAAAACGACGTTTTAAAGCTTAGCTTGTCATCTGATGTCTTTATTTCTCACAATAGACAGCCTAAGGTACGATTTTAGAGTTGTTTTCGGTAGTTTTCGGTGGTTTTCGGTATTTCCATAAGTTGTTTTCGGTTGTTTTCGGTACATTAATCTGGTGTAAAACGGCGTTTTAAAGCTTAGTTGGTCATCTGATATCTTTATTTCTCGCAAAAAACAGCATAAGATACGATTTTAGAGTTGTTTTCGATAGTTTTCTGTATTTTCGTAGGTTGTTTTCGGTTGTTTTTGGTACATTAAACTGGTGTAAAAACTGCGTTTTGAAGCTTAGTTTGTCATCTTGTGTCTTTATTTCTCGAAATATACAACATTTCATACAATTATAGAGTTGTTTTCGGTATTTCCAGCCCATAAGATACGATTTTAGAGTTGTTTTCGGTAGTTTGCGGTATTTCCATAAGTTGTTTTCGGTACATTAATCTGGCATAAAAACGTCGTTTTGAAGCTTAGTTTGTCATCTGGTGTCTTTATTTCTCGCAAAAGACAGCATAAGATACGATTTTAGAGTTGTTTTCGGTAGTTTTCGGTATTTCCAAAAGTTGTTTTCGGTTGTTTTCGGTACATTAATCTGGTGTAAAACGGCGTTTCAAAGCTTAGTTGTCATCCGGAGTCTTTATTTCTCGCAATTTACAACATAAGATATAATTTTAGAGTTGTTTTCGGTAGTTTTCGGTATTTCCATAAGTTGTTTTCGGTACATTAATCTGGTGTAAAAACTGCGTTTTAAAGCTTAGTTTGTCATCTGATGTCTTTTTGTCTCGAAATAGACAACATTTGATACAATTTTAGAGTTGTTTTCGGTATTTCCATAAGTTGTTTTCGGTACATTAAACTGGTGATAAAACGTCGTTGTGACGCTTGATTTGTCATCTGGTGTCTATATTTTTCGCAATAGACAGCATAAAAATATTATTTTAGAGTTGTTTTCGGTAGTTTTCGGTTGTTTTCGGTAGTTTTCGGTTGTTTTCGGTAGTTTTCGGTATTTCCATCCACCCTTATTTTGGTGACCATAAGATATTACATTGTTTCTTGCAGTTCTGGAAGTCTGCATACTGTAGAAAAATAACTAGTTCATATTGTCTTCAGTCCTCAGCTTGGCTCAGGCGCTGTCAGACTGGAACAGTCCAATGTATAATCGGATGATGAAATCTGCTCTTTGATATGTTGATGTCGCTCATTTTCATCAGAGCACATTGCCATTAAAAACAACGGAGAGTTCGACACAAGTTGTGGTGCTTTGTTCATCGTCCGATCTTAAATGATATCCTTAAAGGGCTTTATTATGATACCCATCAATGAACCATTTATTGTCATGCCTGGTGAAAAATTTAACACTGTTTAAGACCAAAATGTATTTCTAAGGCCGACTTCGAGTCAGAAGATAGCTTGGTGATAGCTTGACAATAGCTCCAATGGAACACCGATAGTGCGAGCTATCCGAGCCATTACGTCATTCGGAACACCTCGGATAACAGCGAAGTTGAGCGAACCAATCAGTGTTGAGGTAAACAAAGATTTTGATTGGCTGACTTAGAACGGGGAGGAATTCAATAGACAGAACAGCGCTGGTTCCCAATAATGGTTCCCGACTGCGTGAGGTCTAGTGCCCAACGAAGTCAGCCTAAAAGGTTTATAGGCAATGTTTTGCAACAACCCTCACCTGAGCAGCCATTGATTTAATACAATGACCTTATTGACCTACTTTCCGCTGTTTTTGAGTGGTAGTGCGCTCTGATGGAAATGAGCGACATCAACATATCAAAGAGCGAATTTAATCAGAGAAAACTCGGATTATCCAATGTATTGCAGTTTGGGAAAGTATATTAAAATACTTGATTATACATGTTCCTGTAATGCATAGAATATAATGGTATTTGCTATTTTTATGCTCCCAGAAAGAATTTTGGGGGAGCATATAGTCGCCACGCTGTCCGTCCGTCAGCCACATCTCAGCAACCCTTGGACCAAATTCAATGAAACTTCACATGTGAACTCCCTTGGATAATCCCTAGGGACCTTTATTCTCCGTTTCTTAATTTGAGGCTGCATCATGGAAAAAGGGGCCTTAATGTAAAAATATGTTTTTCTCTAATTTATCTTCATCTAATAGGCAGAATTTAATGAAATTTTGTACTTATGCAATAAATAAGATGTTCTAGACCATATTGCATAAATTATGTGTGTACAAAAATCTATCATGGGAAAAGGGGGCTTAGTGTTTGATGGTTTTTATTTTGTGACTAACACTTATTCTGGGAGCATTATTCATCTATGACGGCTCTTGTTCAATTTGCAGGAAGCTACAGTGTTGGTAGAAATACAGGGAATCATTAAGCCAGACTTTCTGAAAAATGTAGAAAGGGCAAAAGTTTTGGTAAGTGTTAAACCATTCCGAAACTGCAGAATTGTTTTGACTTTATACAGGTCTAATTTGAAAGCAGTTGCAGACGACAGAATGATTAATGAAAAAGAAGAACACGCGCCTACTTTAGCATGAATATATTGAGGAAAAAGGAGTAATAATTGATTTTTAGCAAATTCAGCAAATTCATCAAGTCTTGAGAAATGTTTTCTAAACCAGGTCTTGTTTGGGGAAGGGTTAAGGATCTTTGTGTTAATCCAGTGGCCGATTCAGAGGGTGTTCAAACGAACCTCCTCTGTAGCTTAATCATTTCATTTTCATGCAGAAATTTGATCAAAGTTGTGTTATACTAGAAAAATGACCCCCCCCCCCCCCTCCCTGTTTTTATTTTGAACCCCCTTCACAGAAATTCTGGATCAATGACATCAAAATCTGGTCTTGTATTAGAAAGTGTTAAAGGGCGACGGTAACAGATGGTCTAATTGCAAAAAATGAATTTTTTTGAAAAAATATGCAAAACTTTTGTGTTGTCTACCTCGGGATGCTTAATAATATGCGATTCAGACAGAGAATGAGCCGAAATTGCAAGACAGATAGCTGAATTTAGGGAGAATCCAAACCTAAATTCAACCCCGTCTCAGATGGGGTTAGAATTATTTTTTAAATTGTTGCGCATGCTCATACAGCGTGGACCATGATTCAAACGAGATTCATACTTGAATTTCAATATGACGTCATCATGTATGTTGTGACGTCATTTAAGAAAGTCGCATGTCCTATGGTTTTGACCTACTTTCGACATCGCTTCATGAATTTGGTATCAAATTGCGAAAAAATGAGTCGTTGCTTCAATAGTTTGTCGTAATCATTTAATCAGGTCATATAAAGCTTAAAAAGTGTACATTTCGTTTGTATTTGACAATTTTTGGGTCCAAATCTGGGAAATAGTAGCTTTAAAGTGACTTTGGTACTGTTTTCAGGGTATTAATACAGAAACGCCATATCTGCAGCTGGATGATAATACATTCAGTGGGAACTATCAAGACAGTATGGGTACTTGTTTATTGTTCAAGGATAAAACTGAATACAATTCAGGTGAGTTGTATAGAGCTACAGGTATTAAAAACTTAAGTACGTTCTCATGCTCAAATCTGAGCACCGTGCTCAAAACGCACAAAATCCATGCAAACTTCAATCGAATACTCTTCAAAATTGGAGAGTATCCCTTTGAAGTTGAGCATATTCTCATGAGTTTATACTTTAGTTTTTTCGAGAAACCGGGGCCCGGTTTTGACGTCCCTAATAGAAATGGGTTGTGAAAACATTGAGACAAAAGAAGAAACTGCTGATAACCAGCAGTTTCTCCTTTTGCCTCAATATTTTCTGTGCCATATATTACACGAATCCTATCATTAATAACATCCATTTTGTCATTTGTGGCAGTTTTTGAAGTGGATCACCCTAAATTTTTTTCGTTTGGGAAAGGGATAGAGCTACAGGTATTAACCCTTTCCGAAACAAGACCTGGTTTTGACGTCCCTAATAGAAATGGCTTGTGAAAACATTGAGACAAAAGAAGAAACGGCTGGTAACCAGTAGTTTCTCCTTTTGCCTCAATATTTTCTGTGCCATATATTACACGAATCTCATCTTTAATAACATCCATTTTGTCATTTGTGGCAGTTTTTGAAGTGGATCACCCTAAAATTTTGTCGTTTGGGAAAGGGATAGAGCTACAGGTATTAACCCTTTCCGAAACAAGACCTAGTTTTGACATCCCTAATAGAAATGGCTTGTGAAAACATTGAGACAAAAGAAACTGCTGATACCCAGCAGTTTCTCCTTTTGTCTCAATATTTTCCATACTATAGATATTGTACATAAAGCAAATCTCTATCAGTATCCATTTTGAGGTCTGCAGCAGCTTTTCAATTGGATCACCTTTAAATTTTGTCATTTGGGAAAGTGTTAAAGAAGGAGCGATGGCTTTTCAAAATGAATTATTTCATTTGTTTCTCACTAAACCTTAAGTTGTGGGTACTCATAGGAATTCAGGAATTGTCTCATCACAACAATTCAAATGTGTACACACAACATATGGTTTGGATTTGAAATAAGGAATTTAGAATACATGTCTTAAGTCCCCTTTTATCTGTTGCTCTGTTTGTATTAATCCTTTCCCACACTAGACCTGGTTTTGACGTCTCTATAAGAGAAGGCTTGGGAAAACTTTGCTCAAGACAAAAGAAGGAACTGCTGATAACCAGCAGTTTCTCCTTTTGTCTCAATATTTTCTGTGCTATATTGTACACAAGTCTCCTCATTTTTAATATCCATTTAGTCGTTTGCAGCAGCTTTCCAATTGAAACATCCTAAAATTTCGTCGTTTGGGAAAGGGTTAATGTTAAATACAATCTACAATCGATTATTTCAGAGGGACTAGAGGAGGGCCCTGAGATTCAACATGAATTAGAATATTCCTGTAAAACGTACAAAAAACTCTGCTTGCAGCGAGTATTCATCAAAGATAGGAAAAACATGGGTAGAACAAATCCAGGTATTTTCAGCTACATTTAGTAATAGCATGTGCTAAATTTAACCCTACACCAATTAAAACCTGGTTTTTACGTCCATAATAGAAAAGGCTAGGGGAAAGATTGAGGCAAAAGAAGAAAATGCTGATAATCAGCATTTTCTTCTTTTGTCTCAATATTTATTTGGCTATATTGTTTGTCAACATAAACTCTGTTGTTTGAATAGCTTTTAAATTGGTCCACCAAAAATATTGTCTGTGAAAGGATTAATGTTTAAAGTATTGGTGTATATTGTGACTGTGACACTCCAATCCAGATCTTGATAATCATTGTTTTCAATCTGACATCTTTAGCCCTTTCCCAAACGGCAAAGTTTTAGGGTGCCCCAATATGACAGCTGCTGCAGACAACATGTTATGTGTTATTAAAGGTAAAAATTGTGAGTAATATAGCACAAAATATTGAAACAAAAAGGAGAAAATGCTGATTATCAGCATTTTCTTCTTTTGTCTCAATCTTTTCCCAAGCATTTTCTACTAGGGACGTCAAAACCAGGTCTTGTTTAGGAAAGGATTAAGAGGTAATCTTAGACGGCTATAGAAAATCCAACATCACTTTACATAAACCAACCAATCAAATCTCTTTTTATGCTCCCCGAAAAAATTTCGGGGGAGCATATAGTCGCCATGCTGTCCGTCCGTCCGGCTGTCCGTCCGTCCGTGTGTCCGTCCGTCTATCCACAGCCAGATCTCAGCAACCCTTGGACCAAATTCAATGAAACTTCACATGTGAATTCCCTGGGATAATACATAGAGACGTTTTTCTCCGTTTCTAAAATTGAGGCTGCATCATGGAAAAAGGGGCCTTAGTGTAAAATTAGTTTTTCTCTAATTTCTCTTCATCTAATGGGCAGAATTTAATGAAATATTGTACTTATGTAATAAATAGGATGTTCTAGACCATATTTTATAAATAATGTGTGTACAAAAAGGCTGTCGTGGGAAAAGGGGGCTTAATGTATGATAGTTTTTATTTTGTGACAAACACTTATTCGGGGAGCATTATCCGTTTGTGACGGCTCTATATATAAATGGTTTTCCATGACAAGCATGCAGTATGATGCCATCATGATGTAGTTTTCGGGTTTAACCCATTACCAAACAGCAAAATTTTAGGCTGGTCCAAATTCAAAGATGTTGCAGATGACAATTTCAAGTGAATGAAATGTAACTTTTTTTGGTCTTTTTATGTAGAAAACATTGTGGGAAATGAAGAAATTGCTTGTCAAAAGCAATTTCTTCATTTTCCACAATGTTTTCCAAAGTCATTATCTAAAAGGGTGTCAAAAGGCTCCAATGTGTGGGAATGGGTTAATGGCTTCCAGAATCTTGGAAGCAAATATTTGATTGGCCAGAAAAAAAGGTCAGATGTAACTGAAAAGTTAAGATCCGATCTTAACTCATTCCTGCACATTAATTTTGCGCTTTTTGACGCCCCTTAAAATAAGGGCTTTGGAAAACATTGCAGAAAATGAAGAAATTGCTTGCAATAAGCAATTTCTTAATTTACCAGAATGTTTTCCATTAAGAAATACTACAATTTTTTTAATTTTAAAATTCAGTTGAAAACATCATCTGAAACATCTTTGGAATTAGAAAGTCTAAAATTTTGCCATCTGGGGCGCTGTGGTCTGGGGCGCTGTGGCGTAGTGTTAAGACGCGGACTTCGGGATAGAAGTGTCCTGGGTTCAAATCCAGCCGGTGCCATGGGATTTTTCCTGAGCAAAAAAATTAGCCACACGTTGCTCCTCTTCACCCAGGTGTATAAATGGGTACACGTGAGAGTATATGCCAATGCGATGTGGTTAGCCGTAGGCGCTGTGTGTTTAACAGCCGGCTCAAAACTCAATGATCGTGGGTTAAAGTGTAAAGTCTGTGAGATATACTCCAAGATATACGGACTTTATACCCCAAGCTTTAACTTTATAGGGATAATCAGATTTTGTAACACTTTTGTTTACAGAAATGAGTTCAGGTGAAGAAAAGTCAACACAAGAAAATTCAGAGAGACCAACTGCAACATCAACTCACTCAGAAGTACACTCCACCAGGGACACATTATCGCATGGTGACACAATAAGTCAAGATAACGATGGTGAAATTAGTATGAATACTAAAGATAATGCTGAAGATAATCTTGAAGCTAATGTTGAAGATGTTGAATCAACTGAAAATTCGGATGCAATTATGGATGATACTTGAAATGTGTGAAAAGGGTACATTAGGATTTATTTTAAAAGGTGAGACCTTGACCCTATGACAAATGGCCAATTTTGGGAAAGTTCAATTTTGAAGCTGTTCCAGACAAAATGGCTAATTTTGCACGCGAAATCTGTGAATAATATAGCACAGAAAATATTGAGACAAAAGGAGAAAATGCTGATTATCAGCATTTTCTTCTTTCGCCTCAGTGTTTTTCTAGACCTATTTTATTAGGGGCGTCAAACCAACTCTTGTTTGGGAAATGGTTAATTTCGAAAATATTGGTTTGGTTAAACTGTTTTTCAAAATGGCAACTAGATCTACTTATATGTAATTTACTGTTGGAAAGCTGATGTATACAGGACAATACTTGTTAATTAAAGTATAATTTGCGTACAATATATTCATATACAATATTGGTTTTAATCTGAATGAACATTTATATGGGAAGATACACCGGGATGCTCCCGACAATCAAGGGAAGAATGGACGATTCTTGACAACAACAATCACAGGCGGCAATCACGTGACTTTGTTAAATATATCATAACAAAGTCACGTGATTGCCGCCTGTGACAATATAGCATAGAAAATATTGAGGCAAAGTTAGAAAATGCTGGTTATCAGCATTTTCTCCTTTTGCCTGAATGTTTTCACAAGCAATTGTACTAATAATGTCACAACTAGGGATTTTTCTGAAAAGGGTTAGGGCAAATAATCTTAACCCATGTAGAAGTTGTAAAGTTGCAGGTTCGATTTCTGTTTGCATCATTGGTCTCATTGTTTAGTACAGGGTCCTGTGAAAAGGCATTTTAGAGCCCAAGCTCTGCGAGAGGCAAGGCTAGTCTACTACAGATAAATGAATTGTGTCATTACCGAAACAATGCTTGTAGACCTTTTCCCAAACAACAAAATTTTAGGGTGATCCACTTCAAAAACTGCCATAAATGTCAAAATGGATGTTATTAAAGATAGGATTTGTGTAAGATATGGCACAGAAAATATTGAGACAAAAGGAGAAACTGCTCGTTATCAGCAGTTTCTTCTTTTGTTTCAATGTTTTCCCAAGCCTATTCTATTAAGGACGTCAAAACCAGGTCTTTTTGGGAATGGGTTAAGAATGATTTGTCACAGAAAATTGGGACTGATATTTTATATGAGAAAAGAAGAAAAGTTTGATTATCATCTGTACTTTCAAATAACTAAATTTTCGGAGCGACTTTGATTTTGCACTTTCCCAGTCTTATCCTTATTGTAATTTATGCTGCAACTATCTTGCAATTGCAAATTCTAAATTGACAAATTCTTCCTTTACGTTTGTTAATTGAAATTTTATATGGGCTGACAATTATTGACACATACGTTTATTGATTATGTGTACATGGAAGTGATCGTGTATTGATCGGGTTTGAAGATCAACCTAATCGAGAATCAATCATGTCTTGAGATCGAGTGTCAACGGGCTAATACTAGGTTTTCACTGATAATCGATGGGGGACAAAAATACGCTAAACTAGAGTCAGTTTCTTTCATACAATGGCCAACGTCGTAAGTCGAACCTTATTAAGGTATCCGACCCCTCAAAAGCACCAATGAGCCAGAGGCAAAATTTGAAAAGTGCAAATATTTCCTAAACTGTGTTGCATTTCCATTCCAAATACAAACATAAGCATTTTGCACGGTTTAGAATTTTGAATTAATGCATACTTATGAAAATACAAGTATCTGGTGTTGTATGCAACACATAAAGTCCCCTACCGGCTTCACATTGACTCAATATGGTAATCAATAATAGATTAACTTGCAGGATCCATTTTTTGCCATATTTTCACTATTTCCGTTTTCATAGCAACCACACTTTTCGTCAAAGAACAAAGATAAAATGATGTGCATAATCTACACATTGCCATCTAGTCATATACCAAGTCTCATCAAATTAGCTTGCTTAGTTATTATCTTATCGCAGGATCCAATATTTTTTGCCATATTTTCACTATTTCCGTAAGTTACCATAGCAACAACAATTTTAGTCTAAAAACAAAAATAAAATGATGTGCATAATCTACACATTGCCATATAGTCATATACCAAGTCTCATCAAACTAGCTTGCTTAGTTATTATCTTATCGCAGGATCCCATTTTTGGCCATATTTTCACTATTTCTGTAACCATAGCAACCTCAATTTAAGTCGAAAAACAAAAATAAAATGATGTGCATAATATACACATTGCCATCTAGTCATATACCAACTTTCATCAAAAACGCTTGCTTAGTTATTAAGTTATCGCGGGATCCAGATTTGAGCGGACAGACGGACGGACAGACGGACGGACGAACGGACGGACGGACAGACGGACGGACAGACGGAGGGCAAACCTATAGTCCCCTCCGGTGTGAACACCGGTAGGGGACTAATTAGACAAAAATGTTAAAAATTACCTCCCTTGCATATGAATATAGAGTAAAATGATATTTGTAAATTATTTTCTTCTTGAAGCATAATCTTGAAATCCGGCACGGTGAATCAACTTATGTGAAGTAGATTTACAAGTGTGTGAAATTTGATGCATTTTGTATGGCTAGAAAGTGTAGATTTTTTTCAGGGTCTGTAAACCTTAACATCCATTTTGTCATCTAAAACAGCCTTCAAATTACATTACTCTAAATAATCCAGCTGAGGTGTTATATGTAAGAACAAAGATTGATTTATGAGAAAGATATATCCGATTATTTTATTTAGTTTCTCACTACATCTAACATATTGACGCATCTTTGAGGCATCACACGAAAAAGGGCCATCCGGGAAGTTCGTAAACCAAATTAAACATATATAACGGATCAAGCAAAGGTCATCCGAATGTCACATTTCAAATAGGGATATATTATATTGTAAGATATATCAATAAATCGTCGCTTTTCAACAAAAATCTCGTAATTGCAGCTTCAAACAAGCTGCAGTAACGAAGGTTTTTTTTAAAGCGACAAAAAATAATCGTACATGTATTTGAACAGTAATTAAAAAAAGTCATGGTATGCTTAAAAACTCGAAAAGTTTGGGCCCCGTATTATTAACGATCTTACGACCACGGTTTTGTGTATACTGTGTAAGAAGACACCTGATTGCACGAGAAATTAGATTGGGCCAATCAGGTTTGTTGTTACAAGTAATCACGCAAAAAATAATCGTACGTTCGTTAATACGGGACCCAGCATTTACGTCTTTTCCCTTAAAATTTTCATACCCTGAGGTGCGTTCTTTAGAGCGAGATTTTTTAAGATTTCTTAAGGTGTTTTGGATAAAGCGTTTTTAAGACCAATACTTTGACCGAGCTGTTCCGAATGCTCCATATTTATACAAATGACGTCATCATGACGTCATTTGTATAAACTATGGAGCATTCGGAACACCGCGGTTTATGAATTATGGAGTGTTCAGAACAACTCGGTCAAATCTCTTTTAAATATTGTTTGTACAGAGTTGACCGAGGGGTTCCACACGAAGTATAGGATAATGGCGCCTCCCATTGAGCATCTTAAAAATCTTGCTCTAAAGAACGCTTTATCCTAAAATATCTTAAGAAATCTCAAGATATATCAAGAAATCTCGCTCTAAAGAACGCACCCCTGGCCTGTTATAGGTCCCGATAAATGACCTCACCGAGTATCTCTAGAGCTAATAGTTCCGAGATGCTCAGCCAGGTCATTTATCGAGATCTATACACTTGTCAAATAAGGAGTTTGTCTGGGAAAGGGTTAAATAACAAATAAATGTAGAATATGTCCATTATGATGTTAATGACAAATACCAATTCCATATATACAAATAAGTGGCAGTAAAGTCTTTTTTAAAAAGCAAAATACGATTTATTTTTTGGTCAGATACAACTTTGTATGGAAAGAAAAATACCGTTTTCTTCTTGTTTACATTATGTAAACAAGAGTGCCATAGACACAATATATGCTGCCACTTTGCTGCTGTTTCGCGAAAATAAAAAGTGGTGCTGTTTCACGAAAATAAAAAGTTATGTTCACAAGAAGGTTTTTATAAATATTCAGTCAAAAACCTGGAAGGAATTGCGTTCACAAGGCTGAGATATCATTTAGCCCCAGAGACTAAGTGTCAAGGGGCGTAACTCTTGCAAAAATCAATGAACCATAAAATCCTTGATCCATGTACATCTACAGATTATGGTGATGACATTGACCAAGTTTCATTCAAATCAAGACAAAAGTTAGGAGTTGCTGCAATTTCAATAAGCCCCGGATACTAAGTTATAAGGGACAAAACTCGGGGGGGAAATCAATGAACTATAAAATCCTTACTTCAGGCACATCTGCCAATTAAGGTGATAACATTGACCAAGTCTCAAAAAGATCCAGCCAGAAACTTAGGAGTTGTGCTCACAAGAAAAGTGGACGGGCGGAGAAGATGACGCGAATGTACGACCGCCTCCGGCGGCGTATAAATAATTATAAGCACGTGCCCAAAGAATTGACTATATAGTTTGAGGAGGAATCGTATGACTGATTCTGGATCTGGAAAAAACGGCCCTCTAGGCCTTTTTGACAACCATGCATGTTTCCAGAAAAGCTGTGCTTTAGTGAAGTGATTATTAACCCTTTACCAGACAAGACAGTGTTTTTTACGTCTGTAACAGAAAATGCACTGGGTTAACTTCGACACAAAAGAAGAAAACACTAACAACATATTCTAACTTTGTCTCAATATTTTCTGTGTCATATTTCAACACATATCTTTTCTTTATTAATGTCTATTTTGTCGTCTGCAATAGAATTTGTAAACATTGGACTAGTGGGCCTACACCTTTGCCACTTGGTAAAGGATTAAAGAAAGAGTAATCAGATGTGCAGATGTAATGAAAATATTTTTCACTTGTCTTTGACCGGATACGTTTGAATTCTTTACCCTTTCCTAAACGAAGAAGCATTGGACTTGTCCAAATCTTTGACTGGACCATGGGCAATGGCGATGATATAGATTATAAAACCATCGTAATTTATTTTGCAAATTAACCCTTTCCCAAACAAGACCTGGTTTTGACGTCCCTAACAGAAAAGGCTTGGGAAAACATTGAAACAAAAGAAGAAACTGCTGATAACCAGCAGTTTCTCCTTTTGTCTCAATATTTCTATGTCATATTTTAAACAAATTCTATCTCTAATGACTTCCACTTTGTCATTTGTGGCAGTTTTTGAAGTGGATCACCCTAAAAAAAATTCAGTTTGGGAAAGGGTTAATGCGTATACTGATGGGTAGTATTAAGAGAAAATAAAGCTTCTTATATGCCAATGCATTCTCAATGAGAGACATTAGAAACAGAGCTTGTTTGGCAAAGGATAAACTGCACATTTGACATCAACTTGCAATTAGCCCATGTGCGTATTTAAATTTGTTAAAAAATGACAAATGTTAACTTATGAAATGTATATTACGAAATTTTAAACATCCCACCGAGTAAGAATGAATAATGTTCAGCTGTAGAATTAAGGTATTTCAGAACTTTGTGCCCGTTGCTTGGTAACTCTTTTGATCTTGGTTTGCGTGTTTTTGCTTGTATTCTTCCGACATAAATAGTTCCTGAACTTCCTCTAGAGATTTTCCCTTCGTCTCCGGCAACATGTATAACACAAAAAGTAGTCCGAGGAAACACACGCCGAAATACAGCCAAAACGTTCCTAAAATAATAGAAACAATATTTATACTTGCCTTTGTATAGAAAATGTAAGGTAAATAAGTCGATAATTGCTATCTAGAAGTCGTAATTCTGCTCATGACATGGACTTCAGTGGGTAAAGAACAGTGTTTCAGCCAGGACGCGCCATTGCGGGATTCCCGCAGAAAAATAATCATTCCCGCGTGTTTCTCGTAGTGGCACGCCAAAATTGGCGCAAAAAATCTTTTCTGGCCCCCAAAATTTAATTTTTGCGTAGATGAACGCGCCAGGGTACGAAAGATATTGGGACGGATACTCAAGGTGCAAAACATATTTGGACGATAATTATATTGACTGGTTATAGTGCGGTAGCAAAAATCGATTTCCGCGATGTCATTTAGTGAATGTTTAATGTCATTCACTAAACCAGTCTACGTCTGGTTCTCGGATTATCTGCATCTCTGGTAAATTAGTTTTGTAAAGCCGGAAACCTGCTTTTTACAACGTGTTTAGAAAAATAAATCGTCTTGTTTAATTTGCAAAAGAGATTTCTTACTCTTCCTAATCAGGACCAAGATCAGAATTTTAGCGATCATTCAACTTCTAGCCCAAGCAAAGTAGCGAAGACGACCTCCATCGGAGATCATCATCATCAAAAGGTGTAAGAAGAATTTAGTAAGTCGCCGAATATTTGGTAGATCAAAAAGAATATACGCTTACTCATCCCAAAAAGCGTGGAAACGTGAATAACTATGACTGAATTTTGATAGGGGAACAGCAATAGGAGATCTATGTATTGTGAAACATATAAGAACTGACCCCCCCCCCCCCTGTTAAAGTGGCCTGGCCCCTATTTAGGAAGAAAAGGGGCCAATTGGCCCCCTTTGGAAAAATCCTGGCTGAAACACTGAAGAATCGTTCTTAAATAGACATTTAGGAGAAAAGCAGAGAAATTGAGAGGATGTACCATTGTGTTAAGCGTTGACGAATGGCACGTTTATTAGAGGAATAGATATACGCAGAGCTTGTCGAATGATCATAGAGGATTAAACTTATGCTTGGAATAGGTAGTTGGGTACTTTGCTCCTTTGTTACTTTTGTTTTAACCCACGCCCAACCAATATAGCTTAGAAAACATAGAGACAAAGGTCAAAGGGAGAAAATGCTGAACAGCCTTTTCTTCTTTTGTCTCAATGTTTTCCCAAACCTATCCCATTATGGACGTCAAAACCAGGTCTTGTTTGGGAAACTTAAAAAGTGAAGTTACCATATTTTCCGACACTCTCCATCAACGTAAGGAATGTAAGGGAGACAATCAGGTTAAACACCCAGTTAGTGGCCGTGGCGAGTGATGTGCCCGTGCTTCTGGCCCAGGTTGGATAGATCTCCGAGTTGATAGTCCACGGCATTGGACCTAGACCTGCAGTGTGAGAAATGTGATAGGTTATGTAACCCTTTACCAAACAAGACCTGATTTTGACGTCCCTAATAGAAAACGCTATGGAAAACATTGAAACAAAAGAAGAAACTGCTGATAACCAACAGTTTCTCCTTTTTCTCAAAATTTTCTTTGCGCCATATTTTACACAACTCTATTAACACCCAATTTGTCTTTTGTGGCAATTTTTGAGGTGGATCACCCGAATATTTTGTTGTTTGGGAAAGGGTTAAATGTGAGTAAAATGTGATCGATTCAGCATTTTTGATATCCAAGTATCTAGATTAACCTGTGGTCAACTGCATTCTGATAAGATACATTCTGCTTACAGAAGAAACTAGGCATTTAGGAGAATGATACGGATCTGTGTTGATCTCAAATGTCACGAGCGATTTCTTTTACAGATCCAGTCTCAATGCTAGATAAAATTATAGTCTGTAAATATTGACCTGAACCCGACTAATATGCAATGGGTAATTGTGACACGGAATAATCAATACTCGCCAGCAACCCTAACTGTCGAACAGAGTCGATAGTTTCCATAAGCAATGTGACTGTATTCTATACATGCTTCTCGTGTCAATTATATGTCCGAAAGTGATAGTTTTGCATTATAATTACTCATTGCATATTCCACAGGTTCATGTCAAAATTCACGGACTATAACAATAAAAGAACGCGTGTTCTGTCACCCGTCTGATTGCTCTGGGACTTTGGAAATTAGATAGATGGCCATGGGTGACCGAATTCACTATTCAATTTCTCAAACATCAAACCTGATTCACGAATGCCTTCACAAACCTTCCCCCTAAGAGATGCCGATATCAGAAATTATTTTGGAAAGTGATAAAACACAACTCTACCTGGTGCGAATCCCATTACAAATAAGGCTAAACCCAAGATAGCCATCCAGCTGTAGTCGGTTGGGCAATAAGAGTCCGCCCAATAGTACTTCCGGTCACCGCGTGGTATATCCCACGTGCTATTGGAGTTACATCTGAAGGTGACGTTTGGGTAGTAGGCGTATCGTTCTGGTTTGTCTTCATACACGGGAAGACAACTGCCAGTAGTTTGTGGATTGTCTTTCTCATAACAGTACCCACAACCTTCGTCAACGATGCAGTCTTCACACAGGCTGAAAGAGCGAAATTAGATCCAGCCTAATTGGCACAGTGGCCTATCAGGTAGGAATGTGTCTGAGCAAGGAGTTTCTCTGATATCCTGTGCAATCATAACAAGGGTGGATCTAGAGGGGTAGGGGGTCCAGAACCCCCTGGCATTGGCCAGAAATTAAATGTTGACTATATACAAGTAACATTAGTATGAAATTACATGTTTAACACATTTAAAGCCCTTTTTTTTTGTTTGACCCCCCGGCCCTTGCATAATTTACGTTTTTGCCCAACTATATTTTCATATCTTTTTTTTCAGAAGTTCAGGACTTTTATCTAATCTAATCAATATCACGCATTGATTAATCTCGGAAGATTAAGTCTAATTCTCCAATCGACACTTGAATTTACTAGATGCTGGAAAATTCTCTTTAAAGAGTTATTGAATATGTGGCTGAGTGTTATAAGATCTAACCAGACTTGCTTCTTACACATGGGCTCTATCACGGTGGATAATCACGTGATACAATATTTTCAGAAAATCTTCAATACTTTTCTTAATATGCGGCCGATTTGAATTTGGTTTGAAGCAGAGAATGTGCACAGACGTCACGCATTAGATGGACGTGGTTGATTTTTGAAATATCAACTGATAAAAAAGTAATTGAAGATAAACCAAAATTTTGGTTTATCTTCAATAACTTTTTTATCAGTTGATTTTTCAAAAATCCAACACGTCCAGCTTATTCCTGGCATTTTCCCACCTTCTCTGCTTCAAACCGAATTCAAATTGGTCAAGTATTTAATACAAACAATGGACATTTGTTCGTTTATAGGGAACGGTTTTATCCAGTTATAATCGTGAAGTAAATTCGGACAAACAAAATACTAGTAGTATTCCGTAGGTGCAGTTGTTATAAAATTTCGTAACTACGGCTTAATTCAAGCCGTAGTTACGATATTTTATAACAACACCGACGGTTTATCAAAACATACGGTAAACCTAGTCTATTGTTAGCACAAAATTCTTTGCAATTGGCATGTCGATTGTTTTACTTGTCAGTCGATAAATCGATACAATAACACGTGCAACGAAGAACAATTGGTGCATGACGTTTTTCTGGTCGTCCATTGGATAATCGATCTTTTTGATTGACAGTCGGCGTTTGGTCAATTGACCAAACGCCAATCGACAGATCGCTCCGCCCAACATTGAATTTAAGGCAAACAATGTGCACGTGGTCGGTAATAGGGAACGATTTTATCGAGTTAATCGTGACTTAAATTCGGACAAACAAAGTAGTATTTCGTAGTTGTTGTTATAAAATCTCGTAACTACGGCTTTATTTAAGCCGTAGTTACGAGATTTTATAACAACACCGACGCGGTTTATCAAAACATAACAGTGAACCTAGTCTATTGTTAGCACAAAATTCTTTGCCATTGGTATGTCGATTGTTTTGATTGTCAGTCGATAAATCGATACAAAACCACGTGCAACGATGAACAATTGGGGCATAACATTTTTGTGATCGTCCATTGGCTAATCAATGTTTTTGATTGACAGTCGGCGTTTGGTCAATTGACATCGTTATGCCATCATATTGTACTCACTTGTAGGAAAAGCAGGGGCTCGCACTTTCCAATAGGCCAGATGTTTTGTTTATGCCATATTCCTGTACGTCTAGTTTTGGAGTAAACTTGATAGACAGTTGGAAACCTACAGCCAGCACGGCTAAACCAATCATTACACCTACAATATACAGCAACATTGCGTTTAACCCTTTCTCCAACGGCATAATTTTAGGGTGATCCAAATTGAAAGCTGTTGCAGACGACAAAATAAGTGTTGATAAAGATGGGCTTAGTGGACTATATAGCTCAGAAAATATTGAGACAAAAGGAGAAACTGCTGGTTATCAGCAGTTTCTTCTTTTGCCTCAATGTTTTCCCAAGCCTGTTCTATTAGGGACGTCAAAAGCAGGTCTTGTTTGGGAAATGGTTAACCGTTCCAAAAGTTGAGTTTGATGATCCAGATATAGAATGCTTTCGAAAACATTTAGCGAAAAGAAGATTATACTGATGACCAGTATTTTCTCATTTGCCTTTAGTGTTTTACTCTACATACAATAGATCTACTTTTCGCGGCAACAATTCGTAATTTGTAACATGCAACAGTATTTTTTGCCATTTGAATTGACATTATTGTTTACATTAAAGTGACATTTCACAATTATTTTCACATAAATTTTACTTTTATTCTATCTGAAAGAGCATCTATTCTTATGAAAACTCTGAAAATTTCAAGCCAAAATATTGAACCGTTTACGAGAAATATATATTTTTGTGCTAAAATTAAACAAATTGTTGTGGACAACAGTTCGGATTTATATAGAATTTGTCATATCTGTGTCAACTTTGAAGGCGTATTGTTCGCTTACAAATAACAACTTCGAAAAACTGATAGCATCTCTACGCATTAGAATAGACAATCTTTGCATCAATACGTACTTTAAAAAAATGAAATAAATGTGAAATGTCACTTTAAGGCTTAAACAATCTGTATTATGTCGTTGTTGGACTGAAGCAATTTATTTAATTTAACATTGTCTTGATAAATTAACATGAAAATGATCTCCTTCTCTCTCAATGTTTGCTATGCTGTACTACTCCAAATTACGCATAAAGTTGTTGGACTGGTCACTCCATGCAATTTATCAGTATAGATCTACCTATTGTCTTTATAAATTGATATAAAAATTAAAACTGTCATTTCTCTCTTTTTTAATGCTTTCCTACTCCAAATTTATGCTCAAAGTAACATTCTTTTTGTCATCTGCACTTTACATTGGTCCAGTCAAAATTCTTCTTCATCTCGAAAAGGGAAAATTCGGCACCCACTTTGTTCAGCAACAAATTATACAAATAGGCGAAATGTGCACAATCAGATTCTAAGGCAACATCCAACATGATAGTTATTAGAGAACAACATGGGTCCTGATCAGTATGTGCATTTGCTGATAAAGATCCTTGTTGGTCTCCAATGCATTGTCCTAAAAGCCTTTTCAGGCAAAATCTTATTACAGACGACACTCGTTATCTCGACATCGGATAAGTCGAAATTCCGCTTAAGTCGAAGTGAAAGTCATGTCCCATCCTCAACATATGGATATCAAAATGAATTCCGGAACAAATGCAATCATTGAAATTTAGTAGGAAAAGGATAGAAATTGCTCGTTTCGAGCAATTTCTTTCCTTTTCCTACTATATTTCAATCATGGACACATATGATGCCCATCAAAAATGGTTAAATATCGTTTTCATAGAAAATAATCAAAATCGGTTTAGCCGAAGTCCGGATATATCGAGGTATTTTGACGGCCCCTCTGACTTCGACACAACGAGTGTCGACTGTATATTGAACTATTATTTAGTATATTGTTTACCTATCACGATTAAAATGGTCAACGTTCGACTTCCACTTTTTTCTACCAGCCAAATACCGATGAATGTACACAGGCAGTTTGCAGCATTTGGCACACAATAATAGCCAGATCGCTATTAGAGAACAACATGGATTCTGATCAGCCTGTGTGTATGCACAGGCTGATCAGGATCCACGTTGATCTCAAATGCACTGCCATCAAAGCCTTTTAGGCCATATAGGCCTTTAATTACCCTTACCTATCATACTCAAAATGGTCAACATTCAGCGCCCACTTCGTTCTACCAGCCAAATACCGATAAACGTACATAGACAGTTGGCAGCATTTGGCACACAATAATAGCCAGATCGCTATTAGAGAATAACATGGATCCTGATTAGCCTGTATGTATGCACAGGCTGATCAGGATCCACGTTGATCTCAAATGTACTGTCACCAAAGCCTTTTAAGCCATATAAAATCCCTTACCTATCATGCTCAAAATGGTCAACATTCGACACCCACTTCTCTAGAGCTACCAACCAGATACCAATGAACGTACACAGACAGTTGGCAGCATTTGACACACAAACCAGCCAGATCGCTGTTAGAGAACAACATGGATCCTGATCAGCCTGTGTGTATGCACAGGCTGATCAGGATCCACGTTGGTCTCAAATACATTGTAATCAAAGCCTTTTAGGCCATATAGGCCTTAAATTACCCTTACCTATCATACTCAAAATGGTCAACATTCGACGCCCACTTCGTTCTACCAGCCAAATACCGATGAGTGTACACAGGCAGTTGGCAGCATTCGGCACACAAACCAGCCAGATGGCCAGCTCCACAGGAAAACCCGCCAGTTTGAGGATCGAACCGCTGTAGTAACTGTATATATAGAACAGAACAAAATGTTGGTATAGATCTCGATAAATGACCTGGCAAAGCATCTCTAGCTAATAGCTAGAGATGTTCTGCCAGGTTCTGTTTCGTGAGTAATATTTTGCGAACAATTTCCTGAAATAAGCATGATCATGGATTTTCAAGTCTAAACAGCTTTGGAAAATATATATTGAGAGAGAAGAAAACTTGTAAACACGAAAATTCGGATACTAAACACCCTTTTTCTCATTTTCTCTCAATGTTTTCTGTGCTGTAAAATACAATTTTACATACGATATAATCATATCATTTTGGAGTAACATGTTGATTTTAACGTCTGCAGCATATTCGATATTCGACTGGTTTTAGACATTGTTGTTTGGGAGAGGGTTAAGTGGTAAACACATTTATCAGCCACCATCGGAGGATTCAAACTGGCGCAAGTACTTGCGTATTTCTCAGGAAGCAGAATCGAGAGGGACTAAAATAAACACGCTGAATGTAACAGGCTTGGCTTGGCCAGTCAAGATATGTAGATGTTTGCGTTGCACTCTTAAATTGTACTCGATAATTACTTAAAAGCCTTCTGCTCTTTTTCAAGAATGGTGATATCAAGAACATGAGTAGAGGTCAGGGGCATATAATCGGTGGGAAGTCAAAACCTCGTAACTCCAGCTTTTCAAGCTGTAGTTACGAGGTTTTGACTCCCCACCAACGATATTTGTTTTCAATGCCATTCACTGATGACAATCACGTGACAGTGGCGTAGTGTACTGTTTCCACCTTCTCTGAAACCTTTATTTCAAAATCGTCACAAAGTAGGCATAACTTCAAAATTTTTGGAAGTTCCAACTTTAAAGCTTCTGCTGACGACGAAACACATGTTGATAAAGATAGTATTTATGTACATTATTGCCAAGAAAAATATTGAGGCAAAAGGAGAAATATTGTTGATCATCCGCAATTTCTTCTTTTGTCTCAATATTTTCCCGAGCGTTTTCTATAAGGGACGTCAGAACCAGGTCTTGTTTGGGACAGGGATAACAAAGTTAGTGAAAATTATCGAAACTGTTATTTCTTGTGATTTCCCTCCTTTTCATTGTTGATATATTGATATAGTGCATGTCTGAAATAGTCTATAAAGGATTTTATGAAATAACCATCATCTCCTCCCCCTTTTCCCGCATTTTCTACCCATGCTACCCAAAATATATTTCGAAGGTTTAGTAATAAACTTATGTTTATCTTACAATCTATACCACATTTGAAAATGTACCTGCGCGAGATACAATAGTTTGAGAAAGACTTGAAAAAGAAAGTTTAAACCTACATGACAGTGTTGATACCACAAAGTTGTTGGAAAAGCTGTAGGCCACATCCTAGAAACAGGGCTCGGCGTACAGGCTGAGTTTTTAACATTCTCTGTAAAACACCGCTGCCAGCTGAAAATATTACCACGACAAATTTATGTAAGACAGAAAGAATTTTCATGACAGTGTTTATGGCCACAAGTTGTTGGAAGAGTTACAGGCCACATCCCAGAAACAAGACTCGTCGTACAGGCTGAGTACGTAACATTCTTTGTAAAACACCGAGCTACCTGCTGAAAATTAGTCAGTGCAGCATAATAGGGAACGATTTATGCTGATCACCATGACGTAATTTCGGACAAACAATAGTATTTCGTACATGTGATATTATAAGATCTCGTAACTACGGCTTGATTTAAGCCGTAGTAACGAGATTTAATGACATTACCGACAGTTTATCAAAACATAACGTAAACCTCAGTCTATTTATAGCACAAAATTCAATGCCATAAAACGTGTTGAAATGCGTGTTCAGTACTACTTTTAAAAGTGCTGAGCCACAGGAGAACTATTTCCGTGTTTTCCAATCCGATCTGTGCAGGTTTATACGTATGCTGATTGGCATCTTAGTCTCACCAACATACTACTCCTCTGTTTCCCGAACTTCAGTACTATCAGTACTTTGATTTACCTAATCTTACCTTCCTGCTGTAGTTTATCGTCGGTGTAAATGCAAAACCTCGTATGTCGATTTTTGCGATTTTCAAAGTAAACTCGTATGTAAAGTTTAGATAATTCATGCAGGTTTTGGGATATTTTTTACTTATCAGCATTAATGACAAGTTATAAGTGAACAATTTGTTCAACTTTCAAGTGAAACCCTTGAGTTTAATAGGAAAGGTTATTTAAATTTGCTATTCCCCTTTACAACTTTCAAAAAAAAAAAAAAAAAAAAAAAAAAAAAAAAAAAAGCGAGACACGAGATTTTGTATTTACACCGACGTTATGTTTATTATCTACGGCTTGCTTTATCTTATTAATTTAATCATTCACTTCGTCAACTCTGATAGACAGACAAACAGACCGACATTCATATATACAGACAGACAAACATACAGGCATAGATATCGATGCTTTTCAACGAAAGCCTGGAAACTACATATTGTTTTAAGCTGCAGTTACGAGGTATTGTTGAAAAAACGACGAAATACAGACAAAAGAGTGAAATATTTACCTTCCTGTTGTAGTTTAAGATTGTCATCCACGGCTTGTTGAATCTCGTTAATTTCGTCTTCCACATTGTCAACTCGGCGAATCTGTTTTAACGCCTTACGAGCGTCGTCTACGCGACCTTTCTCCATTAACCAACGCGGACTCTCGGGTAGAGCAAAGAATCCGACAAACTGAATGACGCTAGGAACTCCGGCAAGACCCAGCATGTATCTGTGGATATATAAGTAAAGAGCCGCTGATAACCCAAACAGCATTAATTTTAGACTGTCCACAATCGAAAGGTGTTCAATATTACAATGCTCAAAGACATGCATGTAACGGTATGTTGACATATACTATACATGTCATGGCTTAAACATTGAGGAAAATTGAGAAGGGACTGGTTTATCTTTGAAATAAGAAATATTCTTATTTACATTTCAAGCACGATTTAGTTCAGACCTACTTATTCTTACAATGCTTTCATGTGTCTTTCTCTTGAGGGGGTGTCAAACGTGCCATGTCCAAAACAAGGCCTGGTTTTGACGTCACTAGCAGGGATTGCTTTGGAATAAACATTAACACTGGTGAACTCGGCCAAAGCGAGGGACGTTTTTCTCTACAACAAGGTATAGATAGTTTGCGTTTAAATGTGAGTTTTTTTTACAATGAATTTGTTCTAAAAATAGATCAGATTAAACCGTTATGCATTGACAAACCATCGGTGTTGTTAACTACGGCTTTATTGAAGTTACGAGATTTTATAACAACACCGACGGAATGCATTGTTCGCGAAAAAACGTCCCTCGCTTTAGCCGAGTTCACCACCAGTGATTAAAGCAAACTAATTGAATAGAATAAAAGTGTGTTACCTCCACCCATTTTCTTTGTTTTCAGAGAAAAGTCCTGCTACAATACTAGAGATCACGATTCCTGAAAGAATAAATGCATCGGCGTTATTGTAAAACCTCGTAACTCCAGTCGAATTAAAGCTGGAATTACGATGGTTTACAAATACACCAACAAAATATTGTCATAATTTCCCTGACTTGGAAGAAATAAATCAACCCAAACAATTCAATATTATTTTTTTCTCGAAAATATAGAAAAATAATGTTTGATATAGATGTAACAAAAGAAAAGCACGTATTCGTATGATATTTTTCGACAAGTCCAAATGAGCTCAGTTGTACAGCTTATTTTTGGACGCGATGTGGACGTGATATGGACGCAAAATTGTATGTGACCATTCGTTTAGGCACTTCCCATCAATACACATTTTTTTATAAAGTAAGGTCAATGTCATACATGAAGGTCAATATTTTGTTCAATGTAAAAAACGAACAAAAGAAAAAAAATGGTTCACATGTACAATCTGTTCAGAAAAAGATAAATGAGCTCACCGATGGTGATGAAGAGTTGGTTAATGGTGACTAATTGACCTCGGATCTCGGCCGGTGCTGCCTCAGCTACATATACAGGGATGGACATAGACGCGAATCCTGCAAAGAAAAAGGGACAATTGATTGACCATTTCCCAAACAAAACGTTTCCAGTGGAAAAGGCTTTGGAAAACTTTGAGGCAAAAGAAGAAAATGCAGATTTTTTCTAATGACAATGAACTTGTTCTAAAAACAGACCGGGTTTGCCGTTTTGTATTGACAAACTGTCGGTGTTGTTATAAAATATCGTAACTACGGCTTCGTTAAAGCCGTAGTTACGATATTTTACAACAACACCGACGGAATACATTGATCGCGAAAAAACGCCCCTCGCTTTCGCCGAGTTCACCACCAGTGTATAAGATTTTGATACATTTTTTTTACAATTTAATGAACCAAGTACGAGGACATGGCTGTTTAAGAAAACAATGAGACAGAAGGAACACACCTATTTTGTCATTTGCACGGCAGCTTTCAAATAGGAAAGGCTTTTTTGCCGTTTGTGAAATGGTTAAACGTGTGGCCAAATTATAGTCTCGTACACTTCCAGTTATCTCTTGATAATAACATTTGTAACTAACGAAGTTTCAATAAACGGTTTTAGTGCAGAAGATTCACTGAATGCTATCAAATGATACAAAATAGCAGCCTAGATATAGAAGTATTTAGACTGATAACACAAATCTGCAGAGTAAGTTTGCACTTGATTTCGGTCATAACCTTTCATTGGATTCCATTTGTAAAAAAGTCCAGGGGTGGTAGTCTATTCACCAATCAGTCTTATTTTAAGGTATATGACCCATCATTAAAAAGACTACTTTCTAGCCATACGAAATGCATTAAATTACACACACATGTAAATACACTTTAAATAACGTGCCGGATTTCAAGATTATAATGCTTCAAGAAGAAAATAATTTACAAATATCTACTCTATATTCATATACAAGGGTGTGATTTGGAACATTTTTGTCAAATATTTCCATAAGTAGGCATTAATTCAAAATTCTAAACCGTTCAAAATGCTTATGTTTTTGTATGGAATAGAAATGTAACACAGACTCAGTTTAGAAATTACTGGCACTTTTCAAATTTCGCCTCCGGCCCCTCAGTGCTAATAATGGGTTGTATACGTTAAGTTTACCTTTGAAATTACACCACAATCCATCCGATTGGCCGAGACATACGTCTCGTCCAATCAGGTGATTTGTTATGTAATTTTCCTTGGATAATTTATATTTAGAAATATTGACGAATACAGCCCATTGAAGTCCAGTAGGCCAAAAGAATTGTTGCCTCACGAGATAGAATTCTGCCATAAATCGACGGATTGCAAGTGTTCATCAGTGTATCATAATATATCATAATTTGATTATCAAATAATTAGGTCAGTCAACTGTGTTTTGAACATCTCCGGTACGCGAATCTCCAATCTAATTAAATAAATTTCTTGTAAATTATGGCTTTCTATTACAAGCAGTTTCTGACAAAAATGTCACCCATGAGTGGTTTGATATCGTGAACCTGTATGGGGGAGCAGCTGGAGGCTCAGTTAGGGTGTTGTGGTAGTACTGGTATAAGAAACGACAGGAATCCAAGGTTAGGTGCTCCAGCCGCCGCGATATGACCTTAGCAGTTGAAAACGGCGTAAAACCCAAATTAAACCAAAATCCATTACAAACAGGCGATTCTTCAATAAAATGTCATGTCATCATGGCGTAATTTTCTTTTTCAATCGCTTTCAGAATCGTGGAAGCGTATAGAGTCACTGGCGGTGAACTCTGCCAAAGCGAGGGACGTTTTTCTCTACCACAAGGTACAGATATTTTGCGTTTAAATGTGAGTTTAAAGATCTGATTGGATTGTTTTTCTGATAACAATGAATTTGTTCTAAAATAGACCGGGTGTAGCGATATGTATTTACAAACCGTCTGTGTTGTTATAAAATATCGTAACTACGACTTAATCGAAGCCGTAGTTACGATATTTTATAACAACACCGACGGAATACTATGATCGCAAAAAAGTCCAACGTTTTGGCCGAGTTCACCACAAGTGAGAGTAATATTTGGTTGGTCAAAAGAAATTTATGTTATTGGAGATGAGTCCTAATCGGTGCCTGTCAGACGTCACCGTATTTTAATCAGACTGACAGATACATGTATTTAGGATGCTTTCAGAGTCGGTATCAGGAAAATGCGTCATTTTTGCACTCCAGTCCAAAATGGATCCATGTCAACATTACAAATCAGATTTTCATAACCCAAATTATTCACTGTTTACTCGACATGAAGGAGTTTGAAAAACCAAAAAGGGCGAAGGTAAGTTGCAATAGTAGCTAAATTCATTTGTTGGTAGGAAGGTAATGGGGTAGCGAAGGACCTTCGTCCTAGTTTTTAGAAACCAATGATACAGCTCGAAACAAGCTGTAGATACGAGGCTTTCGTTGAAAAGCATAGATATGTAACCAAATGCTAGTTCCTCACCATGGCTGTCCAATTACAAAGAGCTTCAGTTGATTCGACAGATTTCGTCTACACTAATTTGCAAAACTAGAACAAGAAGAAGAAAGAAACGAAAAATAACAAGATTTCTTTTTACTTTTGTGACGTGCAATGACCTTTTCATTATTTTCTTCTTTTCTCTATTTTAAAACCAAAATTTATTTGAAAATGGATAAAAAGATTGCATGGAAATCCTCACAATGTCGTTTGCGTTATGAATTTTAAACCTAACTATATAACCGCTGGTGGTGAACTCGGCCAAAGCGAGGGACGTTTTTCGCTACAACAAGGTACAGATATTTTGCGTTTAAATGTGAGTTTAAAGATCTGATTGGATAGTTTTTCTAATAACAATGAATTCGTTCTAAAAATAGACCGGGTTTGCCGATATGTATTGACAAACCGTCGTTGTTGTTATAAAATCTCGTAACTACGGCTTTATCGTAGTTACGATATTTTATAACAACACCGACGGAATACAATGATCGAGAAAAAACGTCCCACGCTTTGGCCGAGTTCACCACCAGTGATAACCACCTTTACTGTTTCACAAACGAATTATTTTAAAGGTGGCAAAGATTCAAAGTTGATACTGACGGCACAATTATTGTTACTATTTTTAGTCGTTTCCAACGAGGGTCTACGAGGGGGTTAAAACCAGAGATGCGTTCTTTAGAGCGAAATTTCTTGAGATATCTTGAGATTTCTTAAGATGTTTTAGGATAAAGTGCTCTTTTGAGCAAGATTTTTAAGACGATCAATGCGAGCCGCCATTGGTCTATACTTCTTTCGGAATCCCTCGGTGAATTCTGTAGAATCTATATGGGAGAGAATTGACCGAGTTATTCCGAATGCTCCATGATTCATAAACCGCGGAGTTCCGAATGCTCTATACTTCATACAAATGACGTCATGATGACGTCATTTGTATGAAGTATGGAACATTCGGAACACCTCGCTTATAATCTCGGTCTCAAAGACGCTGTATCAAAAACACCTTAAGAAATCTTAAAAAATCTCGCTCTAAAGAACGCGCCTCAGGTCTTGTACAACTGTGTAGAAAAAAGGGAATCTGTGTACATGTATGTATCATATCTACAAAATTGTAATGTTTAGAACTAAATGATTATTCAGCGTTAATGTGAATATAATTGGGCATAAATGGTTCTGGTGATTACACTGAGTCAATGACCAACTGGAGGGATTGGGAATAATCATAGGCGTAGATTTTTTTATTATTTTTATTTGTTGTTGATGTTATCATTGTTGTTTTGTTGGTGCCGCTGTTGTCGTCATTGTCGTTGCTGCGGCTGCTGGTTGCATGCTATACTCATATTGGCTCCTAATAATTCTATGTAAAATCCCCCTTTATAGTGGGGCGCATAATCTGGTTTTTAAACAGAGAAAAGAAGAAAATAATGATAAACATCAATTCTTCTATTTGCCTCTTTGTTTTCTATTCTACTGGATGATGCTTTCAGTTTTCATTAACGTTTATCTTGCACTGTCTTTAACCCTTTCCCAAACGACAGAATTTTAGGGTGATCCACTTTAAAATTGTAAAAAAGGACAAAATGGATGTTATTAGGCTAAAGATAGAATTTGTGTAGAATATGGCACAGAAAATATTGAGACAAAAGGAGAAACTGCATGTTATCAGCAGTTTCTACTTTTGTTTCAATGTTTTCCCAAGCCTTTTCTAATAGGGACGTCAAAACCAGGTATTGTTTGGGAAAGGGTTAAATTCAGTTTTGCCCGTTAGGTTTGTCGCTTGGGAAATGATTGTCTAAGTGCATCTTTCAGTCGACGCCTATATCCGTTATCTTAGTAGTCACTGATAGTCAGACATTCTTTATCTTCTTTGAAGAAAAAACACCCAACAAACAAAAATTGATTCGCTTATGTATTATAGTTGCATCGGTATTCATTTTATAGTCATTTAATGATAGAATACCGATCTTAATTAGCCAGTTTGATAATGTGTAATCTATGCTTCTCCCCATAGGAGTACTTAACCCTTCCCAAACAAGACCTGATTTTGAGGTCCCTAAGAGAAAAGGCCTGGGAAATATCGACACAAAAGAAGAAACTGCTGATAACCAGCAGTTTCTCCTTTCGTCTCAATATTTTATATGCCATATATTACACAAATTCTATATTTAATAACTTCCATTTTGTCATTTGTGGTAGTTTCTGAAGTTGATCACCCTCAAATCTTGCCGTTTGGGAAATGGTTTTAAATTTGACTCTCAGCACCCGGTAGACATATACAGTCATGTATTTCAATATAGACCTGTCTATTTGGTGTCGGGAGTCAAATTAGGGTCGCATATGTTTCTCTCCAAGAGTCACTGCTGTCAATGCATACGATGCTAGAGTGCAGTATCAATCTTGATCAGATTGTGCAGATGAGTGGGCTAATCCGGATCCATGTTGGTGTTAAACATGATATTGAATAATGTTACTTTTCTAGATTCCGCCTTCAAATAATACTGAAACGCCCGAACCAATTCATTCCATAAAGATGCCTTTCTGACAAAAATAAATATCATATCGAGGGGCATCTTTTTCTTTTTTCACAATATTTCCACGCCTGTAATAAACCAAATCTCGGTTTGGATCATTTTATAGATTAGGGTTTCAAAATTAACTAGATTAGCACACATTTGAAGATGTTATATTTGTAACTCGGATACGTTATCATTTAACTCTTTCTCAAATAACACATAATTTTGACGACCCTGAAAGAGGACTAAATGATAGGGCCTACATGTGAGAGAAAATAAGTGAATACATATAATTAGATTCTTCTTCTTTTCCTGCAATGTTTTTAAGTTCCGTTACATTCATATTGTTTCTTATTAATATAGTTAATCTTGTCGTTTATTATGTCTTTATTATTGGATAAGTTCAAGGTTGTGTTTGGTAAAGGGTTAATTGTGACAAAGTCAAATACTAGTAGATCAAGATCACATAGGGCCTATCGCCCGATATCTGATTTTGCGTTGCTGCGGTTTTCGTTTTTTTTTGTGAATGAATGCTGTATGGACGATTTTACTCGCACGTAGACGCCAAATTGTGAAAAAAATAAGGTCTACAGTATGAGACGACAATCGGAATAAGTCGAAGATGAGCCGGGGTGGGGGAAAAGATCCCTGAAAACAGCATGGATCTGTATAAGCTTGTGCATGTACGCACAGTCTGGTCCAAATCAATTTTGTTCTCTTATAGCTTCATTGCTTGTATCAACTGTAAGTTAGAAGTATGGATACCTACCGGTATTAGTCTGAATTCGACCTCATATTAAAACGCTGTTTTCTAAAATGCTTTAAGGGCCCCTTTTCCATTTCCTTCTTTTGACATCAATTGACCCCTTTCAATTATCGTTTTAGTCCGTACCTTTGAGACGCTTCCGGTGACAAACAATGGGTTTATGTGGAATTAACATTGTATGCACACAGACACGGTTCCAGTTTGTTACTGAAATACCAACACATCAGCCGGTTTCTTTATGCCAGATCGAGGCTCTGGCCCAATTCCGAGCAAAGCATCCCACGTACAATGGCAACGAACGGTGATTGGGCATAATTATCATGAAAGGACGACTTCCGGCGGCTGTTGTGTGTGTGTGTTTGTGTGTGTGTGGGGGGGTCTTAGTGGAAATAAGCTAATTATTTGTTCGTAGGCCTATGCAAGTCCTTTAAAATCGGGACATTCTAAAATTGCGCTGTTTTTGTACAGGACTCAACTCACCGATTCCAGCTCCAACTACAATACGACCCGCCAGTAACATTTCCTTCCCATTGGCGGCAGCCATCACAACTGCTCCGCCGGTGAAGATCAAACCAGCCAACATCACAACTTTCTTACGACCAATTGCGTCGTTTAGAAATCCGGCGAAAAGAGCAAACACGGCCGCCGCCCCGACGGTCGCACTCACAATAAGTTCCTTCCATATTGTGTCCAAATTATAGACGTCTCCGATAAGTAACATGGAGCCGGAGATGATTCCGGTGTCATAGCCGAACAGGAGTCCGCCGATAGTCGCGAAACATGTTAGATAGTACACGTAGAACCGAGATCCTTGTTGGGGTTTGTCCGAGTCTTTGGGTACAGCGATATCGTCAAAAGCTTCTTTTGGATTACCCATGTTGGTCTACTATAGTTTATGCTATTACGATTATAAAATACATTGGTGGTGTTGGGTGAAAGCAAGAATCCAACGGTTTTTTTAAGAACGGCATCATTTTAGACTCTTCTAATTTAGAATGCACCATACAGACGACATGATGGATATTGACATATCATAACGCAGATAGTATCGAGGCAAATGGTAATAATGCTGGGCATCATTATTTTCTTCTTTTGCCTCAATGTTTCCTTTTTTTCAAATCAGGGACGTCAAAACTAGGTCTTATTTGGATGATTGTAAATCAGCATCAGTGAGACATTAGTTTGTAACGACATCCGAGGTATTCTCAATATCGTTACATTTCTTCGAAAACATCGTAACTGCTGCTTGAAACAAGCAGCAGTTACGAGGTTTTTGAAGAAAGGCGTCTATGTGTTAAATTTATATTGTAAGTAGTGCATTGAATCGGTTCTAGAAAACGATTTCAATGAGTACCTACAAACAGGTCTTTTGAACAACGATCGGTATTTTCCTTTTTCTCAAAATTATATCTGGTTCTAACGCCCGTAAAAGTCATGGAAAACATTGAGGCAGTAAAAGCAACTGCTAAAAATCAGCTATCATTTAAATTTATTTTGTCGTCCGCAACTTATTTCTTTTTGTCGAATTTTGAATTTCACAGAAAGGGTTAAATATTGACCTCTTTCATCTGCAACTCTGCATTCTTTCATCATACTTTTGAGATGTTTTTTTTTTGTATTTTATTTTCAAAGAAAATTGCGGTGGGCAGGGCAAGAATTCGGCAAATTAGTTTAAAAAAAAATGGAAATAAAATTGATTATTTCGTCAAAAAATTGCTCAAAGAATAATTCTAACTTGATTTGTGCCAAATATCAAATTATTTTAGCACATTTATGCATTCTTTTTAAATCCTGTATGAGCTTTATGGGGTAACTCGGTCCCGCAAATTTTAACCACAATTTCATATTTTAACAACATTTTTTCTATCCAGCATGAAATGACCACATGTTTGACAATTACGAAAATTTTACCAAAAAAACTCGCAATAAATGCGCAATTTAATGCATCCAGTACGCAATAGCACACACGACCACTAACAGAGAGACTCTAACCAACTGAGACCGTATCACTTAACCCGTTCCCAAACAAGACATGATTTTGACGTCTCTTAGAGAAACAGAGTTTTGGAAAACATTGAGACAAAAGGAGAAAATGCTGATCACCAGCATTTTCTCCTTTGTCTCAATATTTTCCTGTGTTTTATAATACACAAATCTTATCATTATTCTATCAAATCCCGTTTTGTCCTTTGCGATAACCTCCTACATATTGGCGCAGTCCAAATTTCACCGTTTGGGAAATGGTCTAAATCTTATTTGTGCACAAATCTTGCCTACCAAACAATTATGATTTATACATAATACAGTGTCCCCTACTTTTAAATCTTTATCCTAACTACAGAAATATTTTTCTATCTTATCAAAGTATGAAACCTCTTACTTCAATATTTAACCTAAGATGAGGTGTAAAATATCGTCATTATTTTATCAATCGTAAAATTGCTTCGATTGCATTTTAGCTAATATCTGGAATCTTATTCCATATAATTTATTGCATTTAGCACTTCCTAAACCGCATGGTATAATTAAATAATACCAATCAGGGTTAAAGGCTACTGCATGCAGCAAAATGAAATTAAAGCATGACTAATTTGTGTATAGCTATTATAGAATATTGAGGGTATTGAGAAAATGGTAGTCAACTTTTTCTTCTTTTCTCTCATTCTTTTCACAAGCATATATATTTGAGAAAGTCTAATCTGGGTGTTGTTTGGCAGAAGGTTAATACAATCATGGAGACGTGTCCGCCCTTGCCAAAGTACAGCCTGATCAGGATCTATGTTGTTCTCCGAGAGGCAATGAAAAAGTGATATGAGAACATCATGGGTTTCCATCATGCACAAACTGATTTAATCCATGTTCACTGGTGGGGAACTCGGCCAAAGCGAGGGACGTTCTTTCGCGATCAATGTATTCCGTCGGTGTTGTTATAAAATATCGTAACTACGGCTTTATCGAAGCCGTAGTTACGAGATTTTAGAACAACACCGACAGTTTGACAATACAAAACGGTAAACCCGGTCTGTTTTTTAGAAAAAAAGTTCATTGTCATCAGATTTTTTTTATAACTCACATTTAAACGCAAAATATCAATACTTTGTTGTAGCGAAAATTGTTTTAGTACACCACCAGTGATGTTGGTATCAAATACCATAAGGGATCCTTTTCCACATTCAGTCTTTTTTGCAGCCTATTTGAAGGCGATGATGGTGGTGGGGTGTTTTTACGCTTTAATATGGACATTTATTACCACATGGATAACAAGCATTTTATTCCAATATTTTCTTGTTGTCATTTAACAGATTTCCCATTCCCATTATTCTAAAATTCTGTTGATTTAGAAAGGGTTAAAGACAACGACGGCGTGTGTGAATTGTGCATGTTTGATTTAACATTCTGTCCCATCCGAAACCCATTCACAACACACGCAAACTTGGCATGGTACGGACACATTGACTGTACTTGAATTTATCCTTTGCTAAACCAAAAAAGGCCGCGGCCTTAGCGCAGTTGGTAGCGCATCTGACCCTCATTCGAGAGGTCCCGGGTTCGATACCCGGCCGCGGCTAATACCCTTTCTGACAAAATTGTCACCCACCAATGGGTTTGAAATCGTTAACCTAAGTGGGCGAGCAGCTGGAGGCTCGGTTAGGGTGTTGTGGTAGTACTGGTTTGAGAAACAACAGGAATCCATGGGTAGGTGCTCCAGCCGCCGCGATATGACCCTGGTAGTTGAAAACGGCGTAAAACCCCAATAAACTGAAACTGAAACTAAACCAAAAAAGGTTGGGCATGTCTAGATCATTCATTTCCTTACTTTAATTACACCAAATGCGGATCTATGGGGTGTCGGGGGGGGGGGGGGTCCAGACCCCCTGGCATTGGCCGAAATTTGGGGTTAGACCCCTTCGAAAAAAACCCTGGATCTGCGCTTGTACACTATGTACAGGCCATCCTGGCATTTTCCCGTCTTCTATAGTTCAAATCTTTTTGAATGGGTCATAATTATATCAACATAATCGTTGACAAAAATAATCGGAGATGGTATGTCACGTGATTCCCCACCATGTGATTTGTCCATCGATGTATTGATTTAAAACGTGGATCGATCAATTGATGGAGGATGATAAAAAGCTATAGAATGTTACACTTTTTTCTAAACCAGATCTAGTGCATATACCATTGCCTAACCTTATATTTCCCCTTTTCCCACGATATTTCATTTTCAGCATACACTCAATTTAATATCATTCAAATCGTGGGATTTAATTTGAGCTTTCCCGCTGACCTTGAATAAAGATCAGACAAGATTCGTCATTCGATAATGGATTAACCCTTTCTAAACAAATTAGGAATGGCGTTGACTTTCCCACAAAGAGATAAAGGCGAACATATTTTAGACAAAGAAGAACATGTTTATTTAAAGATCTCATTCTCTCTCTCCCCTTTTTTCTTTGCTTTGAGGCTCAGAAAGTGCATTTTATCTATGTCTTTTATGTAGTTCATAGCAGATTTCTAATTAGAACACGCAATGTTCAGTTCTAATTACTATTTGGGTAAGGGTAAAATCATTATCTTATCTATATTTCTTTCACCACCCCCATAAGTATGGTATGACAGAAGGAAAATTACGCAATATCTTGCATGATACAATTTTCCTTTCATGTAGATATGCAAATCTTTCCGTTGTATAAAGTTAACATATCCACCCCATCACGACGGGGACAAAATGATAAAAAAATATGTTATATGAGACCGATTTAAAAAAATAAATAAAAAATAAAAAAGATAATAATAATTGAAGCATAGAAGACAGAAATACGTCAGTAATTTGCAGGCTGTTGTAGATTAAAAAAAAAAAAAAAAAAAAAACAGTTGTTAGCTTGGTTTGTCAATAATATTTTATCAGTTTTTAAGGTCTTCCACAGCTAAATCCTTGCGTATTTTCACCTCTGTATTAAACCAAATCAAGATTGGTCATGTGTTAATAATTTATTTTGGGCGATTTTCTGAAATTGTTGTGTCTCATGATTCCCCGCCGTGCATAAAAATGATACATAAAATCATTGCATTCTTCAAGCATTTGATCATGAATTATCACGTGACTTAGAATTTCAAATAATCTTCGATGATTTTGTTAAAACGAGACCAATTTGAATTCGGTTTGAATCAGAGAAGATGGAAAAATGGAAGAAGATGAACGTGTTGGATTTGTTTATAAAATGGTGATATAAAACTTATTGACAATCAAACAAAATTTAGTTTGATCACATGAGTTACTTTTTATCACACGACTCTATCTTAAAAATCAACAACTACCATCTAACGCCTGACGTCTGGCCACCAGCCCTTCTCTGCATCAAATCGAATTCAAATCGGTCTCACATTTCCAAAATTATTGAAGATTCTCTAAAATTGTTGTGTCCCGTGATTATGCACCATGTAAAAGGGGAAAATGCATGTAATCATCATGGTCTTTCTTTTCTTCAATATTTTCTGGAACTTAGGTGCGTTAAAATGCGTCACTTTTCGAGAAAGGATAAACTTTTGGCACAAAGCTAAAGTCACACCCTTTTAATTGCAAGTTTTGTTGCTTGTACAAGTGCATTTTGGCGAATTATATGGGCTGTCCAATAAGAGAAAACAAGAGTTTCTAAACAAATATTAATCATTTTGGAGGACCATCGAACAGAAATGAACTATAAAAGCGGACAGACTAAAAGCAAACAGACTTAAACCTTTACCATACAAAACTTTGTGTTGACGCCCCCTTTAAAATGTCTTTAGATATCATAGGCGATAAAAGAAAATGCTGAATACCAGTATTTTCTCATTTAGCCTTACTATTTTCTGTGCTATATTGTACACGCATTCTAAAATAAACATCTTACTCGTTGTCTGTAACAACTTTCGACTTGGATCGCCTTAGCATTTTGTCGTTCCGGAGATAGTTAACCGATTTATCTTGAATCCATCGAACGACCGATTTACAGAGGGACCATTGCAAAACTGGCGTAAGTGAGGACTTTTTTTATGCATTTCGACACTTTCCAACAAAAACTTCGTAACTGCAGCTTGTAATAAGCTGCAGTTACGAGGTTTTGTTGCAAAGCGACGGTTTTCAGTTTTGTAGGCCTACTGATCCCGCCTCATGACGAGCTAGAAACGAAACAATATAATTCTATCCTTAGAAATGAAAAACGCTCCGCTGATCATTTTCCTTTGTTATTTTCAAAGATTTCATTATGGCCTACAATTAGCTTTATAGGTTATACGGGTCTTGTCGTCTGTCATTTCTTTGATTTGGACCGGTCTAAAATTTTGTCATCCAGAAAAATGTTGCACTACGCGTATTTTCTATCAATTCAATGCGTTTTCTTCCTTCCAGAACTCAATACAAAACTCAGGACAAAATTGTAGGCATATTCTGTTTGATTGTTCTTAACTTTTCTTATATAACTTTTTTATGATAGATAGAAACTATACGAGATTATTTTAGGACCAGGTTGTATTTAGACACGAAATGGCATGGGTGATATCCAACATCTTTATACGCCTAAATCACATTACAAGCTATCTGATTGGACGAGACGTACGTCTCGGCCAATCAGATTGGTTGTTGAGTATTTAAAGTGACATTTCACAATTATTTTTACATAAATTTCACTTCTTTTCTACCTGAAAGAGCATCATTTCTTATGAAAATTCTGAAAATTTCAAGTCTAAATATTAAACCATTTACGAGAAATATATATTTTTGTGCTAAAATTAGAATTAAACAAATTGTTGTGGACAACAGTTCAAATATATAGTGTTTGTCATTTCTGTCTCAACTTTAAAGGCGTATTTTTCGCTTATAAATAACAACTTCAAAAAACTGAAAGCATTTACACGCGTTAGAATAAACAATATTTGCATCAAGACATACTTGTAAAAAATGAAACAAATGTGAAATGTCACTTTAAAGATAAACTGTGAAAAATACTGGCTAATGAATATCATCCCTGGTTCAATGGTAATATCAAAATGCTATTTTTTAAGGTCCAAGTTAGATCTAATAACCACTCACTGCAAAACATTGAAAAAGGAGAAAATATGCTAGTTTTAAGAATTGTCTCTTTTTCCCTCGAAGCCTTTAATGCGGCAAAATCACGTTTTATATACAGGGTGTTTCATAATATCTGTTACCAATACAAATAAATATAGATCATAGAATTTACATACAATATAGTCATCTTATACATTTTTCTATAGGTTACATAATGAAAGTTTGGGTCACGCGAAAATAAAGGGAAAATGTTGACGTCATGGCGTCTTTTAGACGTCATCAAATTTTGTCAGTTTTTTTTTCCAAACGTTGCTGTCCATTAAAGTATCATGAACGAAGGTTGTCAAGCTTCTTGATCAAATATTGACCAATAACAGTCCAGAACTATGAATTCAATAAACGGCATCCTAGCGATGAAAAATCCACACAAAGGCTTAGATTATTCAAACTTTGTCTGAAAATATCCTTTCATTCTCACAATTCAAAAGTATGGTCAGCCTAAAGTCCATCGGTAATATCTGGACCCTTCCCTTTTGAGTATGAAAATTGTGACATTGAGACAATAAATTGAGTACCCTTTCTGCATGTAACGAAGAAATTTACTGTTACACCATTAAAGCCAAAAGTTGCAGACTTTTACACCATTTGATTCCAACTGAATGGAATTACGCCCCGCATTTCAAGGGATGATAATATTGCATGGCCTGAGAAAACATTTGGGACACAGTGGATTTCATGCAGGTCAGATAATCATGCGCAGATCCAGAGGGGGATCAGGGGGTCATACCCCTTAAATTTGGCGAAAAAAGGGGTTATCAAAAAGATTATTGATTATTTCCCCAAATAGCTGCGCCATTCGTCCCTGTGTGTCACGACAAACCGTTGTTATATATGTCCTTCATGGTATGACATGTATCTGCATGCACGGATCCAGAGGGGATCCTGACCCCGCCTGAAATTTTGCGAAAAAATGGGTTTAAGATCGGATGATCCCCCCCCCCCCTATTAATCGGCGATTTCTCATTTTCTCACAATGTTTTCTGTGTTATAACACATATTCAGTTTTGTGACTTTGATATCAATCATTTTGTCATCTGCAACTCATTTAAATTGGGTTATAGTCCTGTTACGATATATGGGCACAAGTTTACAAAATTTACCTATATAAACAGTACATTATCAAAGTCCAAACTACTGTGCTTTTGCATGTGATGATTCTAAATGTGCAGGTGTCGCACACCTGAGCCGCGTTCTTTAGAGCGAGATTTTTTTCAAGATTTCTTAAGATGTTTTGGACAAAGCGTTTTTAAGACCGAGACTTGGACCGAGCTGTTCCGAATGCTACATATCTATACAAATGACGTCATCATGACGTCATTTGTATAAAGTATGGAGCATTCGGAACACCGCGGTTTATGAATTATGGGGCGTTCGGAACAACTCGGTCAAATCTCTATTATATTGTTTGTACAGAGTTGACCGAGGGGTTCCGCACGAAGTATAGGGTAATGGCGCCTCCCATTGAGCATCTTAAAATCTTGCTCTTAAGAACGCTTTATCCTAAAATATCTAAAGAAATCTCAAGATATCTCGCTCTAAAGAACGCACCTCTGAGATTGATATTATGCACGCATTTACCATTCTTTATATAGCAAAAAAGGTAATATGACTGCAATAATATCGTGGACTATAGTACAAAATCTTGTCGTTTGTGAAAGGATTTTAAAAATTTTAGTAAGCATATAATGATATTGGTTGCATTACATGTGCATTTGTACTATTGTAGGCCGCGAATGCATCGGTACGTGTATCTCCAAAGTTGATATGATCTAGATGCAGGTTTTTGCACATCAGTCTATTTGCATCACACCAGTCTCTAAACATTGATTGGTCGATTGTCCGTTTTTTTGAGTGCAGTTGCCGACGACTTTTACAATTCGACGGAATTTTAGATTATTGTCTGGGTAAAAACTTTGTTTGAAATAAGGAAATTGCTTATAACGAGCATTTTATTCATTTTCTGCAATGTTTTCTTCGATCTTTTTATTAGATGGGTGCCAAAAATCGCTAATGGGCAGAAATGTTTAATATTAATATTCAACACTATCTATATTTAGATGCATTATTAATAGTGAACGCAGAGAAAGCTTACGCGCAAGTACGCACAGCTCCAAGGACCATAATTATCATAATGTGTTTGATTGTCAACCCCACCCGTCTCCAAATATTGCTTGATTAGTTCTTTTTTCTGGCGCTCATCGTAATGTCAAATAGACAAAAAATAATAATGAAATAATAACATTCCTTATTTTGGATGCATTTCTCACCCACCCGTCTTATTCAAAAAGTGCTAGAAAAAAATCAAGACAAACAACAATTGCTGATACACATGATTTGTAAACAAGACGTAAATACTGCTGTCCAAATTTAAGAATCGGAGCTGTAAGGTAAGGCCTGCGTAATGCCCTCCAAAGATAATCCTTATATTTCGACTTATTCCGTGGCGTTCGTAAGTCCGAGCATACACCGAACATTTCCGAAAATGTCCGATAGTTCTTCCCCGCTTTTTAAAATACTGTTAGATGCAATATCGTCTGTTTCCGTAAATTACGGAAATAATTGAGCGTGCTCAGACTTCCTTGGGATATTCTAAACATTTTTATGTGAAAATGTTTCTAAATTGTATGAAGAGGAGACAAAAAAAAAAAAAAAAAAAAAAAAAAAAAAAAAAAAAAAATCCAGCAAAAGTCAAAAATTCAAAATGTTGAGAGCAATAAAGATTGCCTCCCATTTAAATCGTCTATTCGCACCTTACATATTTCGTTCAATAACTGGTCACATAGCCCTTTACACAGGCCTTACCTTAACCAAACGGCAAAATTTTATACTTGTCCAAATTCAAAGATTTTGCAGACGACAATTGCGTATGAATGAAATTTAAATTTTTGTGGTCTTTTTGTGTAGAAAACACTGTGGTAAATGAAGAAATTGCTTATAACAAGCAATTTCTTCATTTTCCACATTGTTTTCCCAAATCATTATCTTGTAAGGAGTCAAAATGTGTCAGTGTGTGGTAATGGGTTAAAGAGACTTCAATAGCAACGAATTTTGTGCTAAACAAAGACTAGGTTTAGCGTTATTTTTTGATAAACCGTTGGCGTTGTTATTAAATCTCGTAACTACGGCTTGAAATCAAGCCATAGTTACAAGATTTAATAACAACACACGCGAAATACCATTTGTTTGTCCGAAATTACGTCATACGTCACTGTTAAGTGGAGAAAAGTGTTCCCTATTTGCTACCTTGGATTATAACAGACGGGATGCAGACATACTGCAATTAGGCTATCTGTCGAATGGACCATTTAATCAACACCCTTAAGTGATATATTCAGTCAGGTGTGGAAATAGTTTTTTGTACTCTTCCGAGAAACCGTGGTATGAAAAGGGAGTAACGAGCAAACAGAAAAACCTCCTAAAACGCAATTCATAGATCTATATCCTAATAGTGTTATTAAAATTACATTATAGACAGCAACAAATAGGGAACGATTTTCTCCGCTAAACAGTGACGTACTTTCGGACAAACAAATGGTATTTCGTGTGTATATAAAGTAGAATACCCTTAAAGTCGCAATTTTGAGATTAATAAAACAACGGCTTTTCTCGTGCGGCGTCGTTGTACGTATCCGAACCATTTCGGGCGCGGTCGAAAACATCCGGCGATGGAAAGTTCCATCGCCGAATGTTTTCGACTTCGCCCGAACAATTCCGACGTCTCGCGAATCTCATTAGGGTTGGACTAACTTAAACATCCTTTTCCAGAACGACACATCTTTCGAATCGTACAAGTAATGACTGCTGTGACAGTCGACAAGATTATTGAAAGTTGATATACTTGAGCAGGAATCTGGAAAACGCCTTTGCGGCATTTGAAAAAAAAAACCCGGAGTTTCCATATCAGCCAGTGGTGAAATGCCGTCCAATATTGATCCACGCTGACATCTTTAAAGTGACATTTCAGCTTTTTTTGTCATAAATTTTACTTTTATTTTTATCTGAAAGAGCATAATTATTTCCTTAGAAAATTTCAAGCCAAAATATAGCGCCGTTTATGAGAAATTTATATTTTTGTGTTAAAATTGAACAAATTATTGTGGACAACAGTTCAGATTTATATGCAATTTATCGATTATGTCTCAACTTTAAATGCATGTTTCTCGCTTATTGGCAACAACTTCAAAAAACTAATAGTGTTTATACACATTAGAATAACCAATCTTGGCATCAAGATATACTTTAAAAAATTGGAATTGGAATGCGTATGCGCAGGCTGATCTGGATCCATGTTGTTCTCAAACGCCCTTTTCCAGATCATGGTTCAATTATATTCATTCAACTTTCTATATCATAACATGGCAAGCTTTGAGAAACAATTATGATTTCCAGCATGTTCATCTTTTTATTTTGATGCTTTCTTAAGTCTTTATCATTGTGGGTGTCGGAACTAGGGCTTGTAAGATTATAGATGCATAGTAGTATTACATTCTTTATTCATTAGTATTAAAGTTGTGGTCTTCGACAGCTTTCAAATTGGATCGACATAACATTTTGCCGTTTGGAAAATGTTTAAAAGGACTAGAAGATAGGGAATGAAATCAACGAACACTTAGGCCTATTGTTTCAAGAGAGACAATAATTATTTTGAACGAATTTGATATCTGACGAGTTGTTTATCTTTATTCAAACTTCAATAATAGGTCTAAGTCATTAGCGTTTCCCAAACCTAATAAGCTGTAGAGGGCCGGCTACGTATTCAATAGTGTCATTCCTTCGCTCATTTAGGGACCTACTACATTTTACTACGAAAGGTGGCAACGGAAATAATCGCTGGTATATACTCATCAATTTCAAAGCGTTATCAGTGTCAACGGAAATTTACGAAGGTTATCCTCGTCAATTTCCGCTATGTTTGACGCCCAAATTTGCCTGATGGTTGGGCTACCTTAAAGAGACATTTCATTCCAATTTATCAAAAATATGTTTGATGCCAAGATTAGTTATTGACGTTGTTATTGCTTCAAATGCTATCGACATGACAAATATGTTGTTGATAAGCCAACAAAACACTTTTAAAGTTTAAGCTTTAAACAGAAATTACAAAGTCTATATACATGTGAACTGTCGTTTACCACAATTATTTCAATTCTAAAGAAAAAAAATATAATTATTCCTCGTAAACGGCGCAATACTTTGACTGAAATGTTCGGATAAAAGTAAAATTTATATGAAAATAATGATTGAAAAGTCTTTTTCATATCTGGAAAGAAAATAGCCATAGACTCACCAATACCCAATCCAACTGTCAAACGACCAACCAGAAGCATCTCTTTACCGTTCGCGGCGCCCATAATAAGAGCACCGACCGTGAAAATTACACTGGCGCTCATCACCACCCTTTTTCGTCCAACCATATCGTTCAAAACACCCGCCATTAAAGCACCAATAGCGGCGGCGCCAACCGTGGCACCCACGATAGATTCTACCCAAAAGGTATCGAGACTGTAAACATCTTCTATATATAGCATTGCACCAGAAATAATACCAGTGTCATAACCGAACAAGAGTCCGCCGATTGTCGCGAAACATGTCATGTAGTACACATAGAATTGAGAACTTTTAGGCTTTTCCGTGGGACCATCTGAGATCTGCATGTAGTCTGATCGAGATTTACCCATCGCTGAAGTTTTTTTTTGTGGCTACACAAACGTTGAAAATATAGTTCCAGATTTCCCGAAAAAGTGTTCGTATTTTTGTGACCAATTCTATATTAGAATACTGGTTTTCACAAATTAGTTTGAGTCCGGAAAGAAAAGCATTAAAAGCATCAATTTGATATCAAAATGAAACCAGATTAAGCTGTACATTTGCACAGTCTGATCTGAATTTATTGTGTATTCTGTTGGCTACTCTGCAAAACCTTGCAATTAAAAGATATGTAGCAGACTAGAATTCCGTCTTTTTGAAAACGGTTAATTAAAGAAATGAAATATCGAGAATTTTTATCCATATATCATTACTATAACTGCTAAGATATACATTTAATCTCGAAGAAGTCCCTAATTTTGGTAATCCTACTTCTTACTCAATCTTTTAAAGCATTGGGTGACCAATGTAAATTCGTTTTACCCTTTCCGAAACGACACAATTTAAGGCCAGGGCAAATTGAAAGCATTTATAAACAACGTAATAATTGATAGTGGATGTGGAAAATTATAATTATTCAAGTAAGGTCATCGAAAAAAGGAGAAAATATCGGGATCTGTTATTTGTTCTTTTCTCCCATTGTTTCCTAAAACTTTCTCTAGTTTAGACTAGACGTTAAAAGCATTAAATTGTTTGGACAATGGTTAAATAGTGGACGATGTCATCTGACGTATGATTCTGAACAACATAGGGTCATATGAAAAAGGGTCTGGTCCTTTCGTGGAGAATTTGTTTATCTCTTTCTCAAATGGCAAAAATTTAGACTGTTCGAATTTTGAAATATCGTCGCTTTTCTACGAAAACCTCGTATCTGCAGCTTGTTTTAAGCTGCAGATACGAGGTTTTCGAAGAAAAGCAGCGATAAGCTTCAGGTGGCAAAATAGATTTCGATAACGTTATAATTTATGCAGAAAATATGTCAGAAAATATTGATACAAAAGGAGAAAATGCTGATTATCGGCATTTTCTTCTTTTGTTTCAATGTTTTTCCTGATCTTGGACAAATTGTACGCAAGGATTCATGTTGGTCAATCAAGAATAGTTCCGAAGCTTTAGAATTACACCGACTGTATAACAGCAAAATGAACTTGAATTTTGAAACTCAAACAAAATACAGCTGGGGGTGGGGGACGGGGGGGTCACAATCTTATTGCAACTGCGATTGTAGCCTAACCAGGGAATTCAAAACCAGTTCAATTGTTCGGGAAATTGTCAAACGGTATTGCTTACCTTTCACGTGATATTCTATCTTCAATGTATATTTTTTTTAAAATGACCAGAAACTTTTTGTAAGTCTGTGTGTCTATGTCTAATCTTAATGCCCCCCTCTCAGATGACGCGACTTTAGCGCGTGACCTCGTTCTGAGTCAATAGCGATTTTAGGGGGGGGGGGGGGGGTTCGTTATCATTTGACATCGTTTAGTACATGTGTACTATAAGTAGGTCCCAACTAGATGGCATTATTATGTGGAAAATGAAAATAGATTAAGATATAGAAAGTATTCTAGATTAAGAAAATTATATTATGTACAGTGAGAAGTAGGCCTTATCGACCCTAGTCTTCGCGGACTGTGCAGACTGATTAGTGTTGATATTTTTTACACTTCTCAAAAGGTGCCTAACAGCCTGATTGGTCACGTTTCAATAGATCTAGTTTGTAACTCGATTCATATCAATGCTTTTCAAGCCGGGAAAGACAAGAGGATGTTCGTATAAAGCTTTAACCCTTTCCCAAACAAGACCTGGTTTTGCCGTCCCTAGCGAAATAGGCCTGGGAAAACATTGAAACAAAAGAAGAAACTGCTGATGACCAGCAGTATGACCAGCAGTTTCTCCTTCCGTCTCAATATTTTCTATGTCATATTTTACACCCCAAATTCTATCTTTAATAATGTCCATTTTGTTATTTGTTGCAGCGCTTGAAGTGGATCACCCTAAAATTTTGTCGTTTGGAAAAGAGTTATGCCTTTTTTTTCAAGTTCGTTCAATTATCGAAAACGTTGTGTCATGTGATATCCAGTCGTGATCACTGACTTTCTTCTTTTCCCAATAGTAACATTGCTTCAACAATTCTTATTTCCTGTCACATTTCATTAATTTTACCATCTGCAATTGCTTTCAATTTGGACGAATTGATACTTTTGACGTTTAGTAAAAGGATGGCCTATCCCATTCCCACACAGTGACGCTTTTTGACGCCCTTCGGGATAAAGGCTTTGGAACACATTGTGAAAAAATGAAGAAATGGATTGTGACAAGCAATTTCTTCATTTCCCACAATATATTACTTTCAGATAGAACACGAATATGAAATGTTATTTACTTGAAATTGTCGTCTGAAACACATTCGATTTTAGACCAATCTATAACTTTGCAGGGCTAGTTATTAGTTGCAATAATGTAACCGAAACCTTTTGAAATTATGATCTGGTCAATACCCATCATCAAGTTTGTGGCTACGATATCGCAGCTAGGCCAGTTATGGACAAGAGCCCTTCTCATAGACAAAAGCTTGATATGGTGGGTCAAATTTCAAGTCAAGGGCTTTTGCTCTTAAAAGTTGACACTCGTTTTGTCGACATGGGTCAAGTCAAATTCCTTCTTATAGTTTAAAGCGAGAGATATGACTTTTTTCCGCCATAATACGAGGGGCGTTCAATTAAAAGTGGTACTACTGATCCACCATACCTTAATGTTCTATAGAACTACTTGTGCTCTCGGATATTTGACGGGACAATTACTGTCTATACTTGGTCAAAATTTGAGACAAATTCGTTGACTCTTTCAAAAGTTATAAAACTTTTAAGTTGGTTCAGTCATATACACTGGCTATTTCGCTATGCGAAAAACGGAAATCGAACTGAAGTAGGATGTACGGGTCTATATTAAAGGTCTCATAAGCTTTGAAATATCTGCATCACATGTATATAATGAACTATATCAGATTCTTGGATATTCGAACGTTGAGTATACGTCAGTTTTTAGGAAGATAATGAAAATTAAAACTGGTAAAACTGGCCTGAATGATGCCCCCCTCTCAGGCAACCCGGGTAGAGCTAGTACCAAAGCAAATGTTGCTGTAGATTCCGACATGACCGAATAAGACGCATGGTTCAATGTGCAAGAAATAGCAGATAAAGTTGGTTTTTCATCGGGGGACATGTTATATAATTTTAACGAAAGGGTTGAAACACAGAAAGGTCTATGCCCATTGAGTCCCCCACCTGCTCCCTTAAGGACAGAGAGCACCCCGTGCAAAATATGCTTTAAAATGATACAATAAATGCAACAAACGTGGGCTTTCTGAGCTTTATGCATATGATTGAACAATAATCTACTATTATGAGAACCAATGGTGTGTCATTAGCAAGCAATGGTCGCGAAAAGATCAGACAAGGTCCGTATTAGCCAAAAAAAATTAAAAGCGCGGCAAAAGTTTTGTGTGCGGTAATTTTCAAATATAACGGGTGTATTGTTCAAATTACTGTTTCAATTAGTACAACTTTCGTTGGTCATTCATACAAGAAATGTATGTCGGCGAAAGTAAAGATATATCACGAAAAGAGCAGGTCTAGGACCGGCTAAAGAGGCATGTACCAAATCCATGATGACGGAGCTGTCCACAGGTGTCCTCTTGTCTAAGACTTCCTGGAAGAGACACATGCTGCACAGCGTCGTCATCCACTCTTATAGCCGGGCTTAAGCCCATGTGGCTTTTTTGTCTTAACCATGATGACGAAAAAAAGCCTTTGGTCGTCGGTATAGGCCTTCATGTTCCATATGAAGTGCAATTTTCCAGTGTCTGCGGGGTGTTCCAAAAGAGGCTCATTTATTGGCATATAAGTAACAAATCTCAAAACTTTATAAGTGTGTGGGTGTCAAAGAGGATTACTTCGAAGGATTGAAGAAACTTAAAATTGAATTGCGACATCACTATGGCTTATAGAACCCCAGTTCCAAAACTAATTGAACGTCCCTCGTATGCTTTGTTTTATTTTTACTTTTTGTAAATAACAATAGGTCTATAAACAAATACAACAATATACAAATTTAGAACAATTTTCCAAAACCGCTTTCGTGTCAATTATTTGCTCTTGACTAGTAGGGGCCTACACCAAGAATGACATTTTTTAGTCATGCCGCGATATACCGTCGCTTTTCAACGAAAACCTCGTAACTGCAGCTTGTTTTTTCGTTGAAAAGCTGCGATATTATGAATGGATAACCTGTATACATTGTTAACTAACATTTCATTCTTTTCTCTCATTTTTCAAAGCCACAACTATAGATGTAAGAACATGGCCTTGATTTTGAAAGGATTAAAATGCTAGTAGTCAAAGTAGAAAAAGAGGGACTATATTCATTATACTAGCCTAGGCTATCCCTTAATATCAAAGGCAGATATCACGTGAATATTATTATACACAAATGCAATACAACTAATTTTCATTACTTTAAACAACTAAAAGGCGTTTTCTTTAATTTTCATTAAAATACTCCATCCTCTATAGTGAAAGTTCTTAGTATCCGCAATGTTTTCCTATTCGGGCCAGTTTCTGAATATTGGAGGGGCTAAATTGGATTTCAGTGTAAAATAAGGGAAATTCGGCATTTCTTGGCCAACTAAGCCCCATGTTCTTACGGGCCTGTATAGTTTTAAAAACTCACCTATTCCGGTCCCGACAACAAGCCTTCCTATCAGTAACACTTCCCTTCGTGTGCTCGTCGCCATCAATATTGCTCCAATCGTGAAGATCGCGCTAGACAGCATCACGACCGTCTTGCGACCTACTGTGTCGTTGAGGATGCCGGCGACCAGCGCAAATAGGGCAGCGGCACCGACCGTTGCACTCACAATCATTTCCTTCCAGATTGTATCAAGATCGAAAACGTCGGCCAGGAACAGCATAGATCCAGATATTATACCGGTGTCGTAGCCGAACAGAAGTCCGCCCATCGTGGCGAAGCATGTTAAATAGTACACATAGAGTTTGGAGCCTTTTTGTTTTTGTCTTATTATAGATACACAAGGGACTTCCACGTAACCTTCGCTCGAGATCCCCATTTCACCTTATATAAGTTTCACTGTTGGTGAACTCGGCCAAAGCGAAGGACGTTTTTCGCTGCAATAAGATTCAGATATTTTGCGTTTAAATGTGAGTTATAAGAACTGATTGGATAGTTTTTCTGATAACAATGAATTTGTTCTAGAAATAGACCGGGTTTACCGATATGTATTGACAAACCGTCTGTGTTGTTATAAAATCTCGTAACTACGGCTTTATCGAAGCCGTAGTTACGATATTTTATAACAACACCGACGGAATACTATGATCGCGAAAAAATGTCCCACGCTTTGGCCGAGTTCACCAACAGTGAGTTTGTACCAGAGTCAATCTATTTCAAAACTCAATATATGTTGCAGACAGTAAAATGTGGGTCAATAAAGTAAGACTTGTACAATATTGCAAATTGAATATTGAGACAAAAAGGGATAGAATGCTGTTGGTCTATGTGTACAGATTTTATATTTGGGGCGACACATCTTTGACATGCAATGCATGAACATAAAGCTTTACATGTCCATAAAACTCTATAAAACTATGAGACCCGTAAAACATCTACGAGAGTGTTTTATTTATTTCCATGTAGCTCGTACATGTATAAAGAACATAATTTTGACATATATAGCATTTGGCGGCGGCGACGTATAAATTGTCCACACATATAGCGGACAAGAATTGACCTGGCAGAGCTTACCATTCGATTAGCATGGGCTGCTCTGCCAGGTCATTTCTCGTGAGGTATATAAGTTTGTTAATTGTAAATCGCAGAGATTCTCAGTTGAAAATTTAATATCCATATAATATTATGTATTGCTAATAATTGAACATCGAAAACTGATTTTTCACAAAAAAGAATGTTCTTCAATTTCCGAGGGAACATTATGGCTTTAAAAAGTTGAAAATAAGTTTCCTTCGCTTCTTTCACGCAGTCTTTATCCATCTTAAATACCAAAATCTAGTTCTTACTGTTGTTCGATGGTTTTAACATGTCATATTTTCACACACAAAATCACATAGAACGATTGTTAGCATAGATCTTCCAAGAAACATCTGTAAGACTTCATGTCGGATAGTTTCCAGACAGACGACATAATGAACCCATTCCCACACAGCGATGCTTTTTGACGTCCAACAAGATAAATACTAAATGAAAAACATTGTTGAAAATGAAGAAATTGCTTGTGACAAGCAGTTTCTTCATTTCCAACAATGTATTCTACTAAAAAATGTAAAATTTCATTCACTTGAAATTATCGTCTGAAACATCTTTGAATTTGGACAGGTCGAAATTTTGTTGTTTAATAATGGGATAATCATGGTCCTAAATGCATCTCATCAACATTAGACAGTGTATCACAACCCGTTCCCAAACGACAACGTTTTAGGCTGATTCAAATTCAAACGTGCTGCAAACGAAAAATATCATATGTAACAAATAGCAGACAATTTGTAACTTGTAACATATAGCATGAAAACTATTGAGAGAAAAGACGCAAATGCTGATCATCAGCATTTTCTTTTTCTACCAATTTTTCTAAAAGCTCCCTCTCCCAAAGACGTGAAAAGCAGGGCTAGTTTTGGAAAGTGGTAAGATCGATTTGCCTAATCGTCTCGTAAAAGAAAATATCGTAGGTTTCAGGCAAACCTATCGTAACTGCAACTTGTTTTAAGCTGCAGTTACGAGGTTTTTGTTAAAAAGTAGCTATATGTGATAATGACATTTCTACTGACTTCCATCATCTCTTTGTCTAACAATGCCTGATTTAGCCTACCCATTAGTAGACGGCACAATTTTAGACTTGTCCAAGTACAAAGATCTTGCAGACGACAATTTCAAGTGAATGAAACTGAAAACGTTACTTTTGGGATAGAAAACATCATGGGAAAGAAATGCAAAAATCACAAACAATTTCTTTATCTTCTACAATGTTTTCAAAGCCTTTACAGGGGTGAGAAAGAATCTGTGCGTGTGAATGGATCGAGCGACTTAAAATATAGGAAAGTAATGATCGAAAAGTAGAAAACGCTTTATACAGCATGTTATCCTTTTCCGGCAAAGTTTTATCCCACCTTTCAAATTCTCTGTCAAACATTTGTTTCGCCGTTTGTTTCATTTGGGAGAGTCAATCTCTCGTCATGCCGAGATCTGGCCCCGGTTTCTCGAAAACACTTAAGTACGTTCTCATGCTCAAATCTGAGCACCGTGCTCGAATCGCACGAAGTCCACGTGAACTTCAATCGAATACCCTTCAACGGTGGAGAGTATTCGTTTGAAGTTGAGCATGTTATCATGAGTATGTACTTAAGTTTTTTCGAGAAACCGGGGCCTGGTACAGGTCCCTTATGGCGTTTGACACCGACGTGTACACTATGATCAAGATCCATATACAGTCGACACTCGTTATCTCGATATCGGATGAGTCGAATTTTCGCTTAAATCGAAGTGAAAGTCTGGTTCCTTCATTGAAACAATGTAATTTCGAAATAAATATAGGCATTGAAATTTAGTAGGAAAAGGATAGAAATTGCTCGTTTCGAGCAATTTCTTTCCTTTTCCTGCTATATTTTAATTTGGAACACATTTGATGAAAAAAAAAAAAAAAAAAAAAAAAAAAAAAAAAAAATCAAAATGTCATTTAAGTCGAAACTTAACGAAATCGGATTAGTGGATTCCGGATAGGTCGATGTATTTTGGCTGTCCCTCTGACTTCGACACAACGAGTGTCGACATTAGTTCTCAAATAGCTTTTCCATTACTAGTAACAGTTGCAAGTTAGTAGCACGGACAAATTATAGGGTCTGCACAATAAGCAAGGTTTGTCGATTCCGTGGAAACACAGTTATGTTCATTTTACATTGTATACCTAAAAGCTCTGCAGCTAGGCAGCCGGAAAATCACTAGGGGCCAATTGTACGAACATTCGTACGAATATTTATTGCGTAAAATTTGAATGTAATTACAAAAGAAACCAATCTTTTTCAGCCGAGACATATTGGTCGTTCCATGAGACGAGTCGTTACATGTAATGCTAGGTTCCCACTGCCGATCTGATCAACTCGATCAACACGACCACCTAATTTCCTCGATCTTCTTTACGATCTCTAGTCGATCAAACTAGACCCCCACCCGAGGACTTCCGATCATATCCCGATTGAAGCCCGACCGTCTTTCCGATTTCTACTCGATCACCCCGTCCTTAATTCGAGCCCTACACGATCAAGACTCGACCATTTCGATCTATTCACGACCAGATCGAGCTGATTCTATTTTAGGTGTTCTGCATGAAAATCTGTCGGCAGTGTCTGATATTATTACATATTCATAATAACTTCATAATATTTTTGGTTTAAACATATACACAATTTAAATGTGACGTAAATGTATTTTCAGCTATAGACTCACCCTTAATCTGATTAAAAATAACGATAAATGCATTTTTAAAGGTATTAAATATCATTATTTCAATCGTACGTGTTGTCTAAGAGCGGGGAATCATATAAAAAACCATTTCCTATAATTTTCAATATTTCTGTTAATATAATCTGAGCGGGATCTCCTGCTGTGTGTACACAATTATTACCACACGACCTAGTGTTCCCACTGCCGATCAGATAAACTCGATCAAGCGATCGAATACAGGTCGAGCTCAGTCTGCAAGGGTGATCGGGAGCGGTCGAGGAGATCGAAATTGATCTACATCTCTCGGGCTTCCTACACTCGATTACCTCGACCTGTACTCGAGTAATTTCCGACCACATCCCGATCAACTCGACCTCTGGTCATAGGTTAACTCGATCAAATAGGGTGAAGAGGTCGGGTTAGATCGACTACAGATCGAGAAGAAGTCACTTATGCTAGGTTCCCACTGCCGATCTGTTCAACTGGATCAACACGACCTCCTAATTTCCCCGATCAAGCCAGACCAAATGTCTGTACACGACTTCTTCTCGATCTCTAGTCGATCAAACAAGACCCCCACCCGAGCACGCCCGACCATTTCCCGATTGCAGCCCGACCATACTTCCGATTTCTATCCGATCACCCCGACCTTAATTTGAGCCCTACACGACAAAGACCCGACCATCCCGATCTATACACGACCAGGTCGAGCTGATTCTATTCTATGTGTTCGGAATGAAAATCTTTCTGTAGTGTTTGTGATTATCATATATTCATAATAATTTCATAATATTGTTGGTTTAAACATATACATAATTTAAATGTGACGTAAATTTACTTTTAGCTATTGACTCACCCATAATCTGATTAAATATAATGATAAATGTATTCTTTTAGGCATTAAATACCATTATTTCAATCGTACATGTTATGTCTTAAATCAGGTAATAACATGAAAGTCCGTTTCCGATAATATTTAATATTTCTGTTAAGATAATCTGCGCGGGATCTAGTGCTGTTTGTACACATTTATTACCACACGACTTAGTGTTCCCACTGCCGATCAGATAAACTCGATCAAGCGACCGAATACAGGTCGAGCTCAATTTGCAAGGATGGTCGGGAGAGGTCGAGATGGTCGAAATTGATCTGCATCGCTCGGGCTTCCTACTCGAGTTTTTTGACATGCAAAAATAGTCGAGTGCGATCGAGTACAAAAATGATCCAGAAGCGACCGTGTATTTATCGGGTAGAAGAGCAGACCATACTCGATCAACTCGACTAATCCCGATCACCACTGCCGACCGACCTCGATCGCTTGGTCGGGTTTGGTCGAGTTAATTTGATCGGCAGTGGGAAGGTAGCATTAGTCGGGTTTGATCGAGGGCATTTAAGCGGTCGAGTAGATCGAGTTGATCTGCTGCCATAGACCATTTGGAAGCACTCGATCACCTCGACTTGTACGAGTAATTCCCGAACGCATTCCCGATAAACTCGACTTCTGCTCCATCTGTTAATCCAATCAAATTCCGGTAAAAGATATCGACTCGATCACAAACAATCTCTACACGAGTGATTGTCGATCAGCTCGATCTTCTGTACGATCGATACTCGAGCAACTTCCCGATGTGTTTTCTACTCGATCGCTACATGGATTTTTTTACTTTTCAAAACAAATTGGCAGGATAACCGACCGATGCAGACCAAACTCGATCATCTCGACTAATCCCGATCACCATTGCTGACCGACCTCGATCGGTACTCGATCGCTTGATCGGACTTGATCGAGATAATTTGTTTGGCAGTGGGAACCTAGCATTAAGTACGTAAACATATTCTTAAGGATTACAACCCATCATTCGCTACAAACACTTAGCACATTTCCGCGAGTCATCCATAGCAAGGGAAATTGACGGGTTTCCCTCGCCAATTCCGTTGCCACGCATATCGCACAGAAAATAACGAGGATAACTCTCGTTAAGTTCCGTTGTCATTGATGATGCCCAAAGATGCACGAAGTGTTTGGTATCTAGTGATGGATTGTAACCCTTACGTTCGTTACGAGTCCCAGGACACATCTACTTAATCAAGGCTGATCAATAACGTACTCTAATATCTTACTTGCATTTTCTGTTTTGGGGCTTATGCTTATGATGTTGTTGTTGCTTAAGATTAAACTTTTTACTCGTAAATGATACGGACAACATTGATTCAAACGTTTTTATTTTCAGGTCAAGACATCAACAACAACAAAATGACGAAATATTGTTTGACTAATTGTATGATAAACAGTATGACTTACTCTCTTAGTTTATATTTGACGCTAGATTAGGCACCATTTGAAGACAACGAGATGACGAAATACATCGTATCATTTCGCTGCTTTTCAACAAAAACTTCGTAACTGCAGCTTAAAATAAGCTGCAGTTACGATGTGTTTGTTAAACAGCCACGATTTGAATCTGTATGACTTACAGTCAAATATTCATATGACATGACACAGGACTTTTTCTCACACCACTCATCTTGTTTTCAAGGACTGTAAACGTGATTTCTTCATCGTCTTCTCCTCCATCTCCCTCATCTTTAAAAATTCTTCTTCTTGAAGAATAATGTGTGGATTTGAATTCATTAATAAAATAAACCCAGGAAAACGTCAAAAGACAATTATGAAAATGTTGATGAACATCATTTTCTATAATTTTTCTCTCCTTATTTCTAACGCTAGACCTTGCACAGTTTTCTCTTTTTGTATCGTTTTTTTTCTTTTACCTTAACGCATACAACCCATCATTAGCACCAAAGAGCGAGAGACGAAATTTTAAAAGTGCCAGTGAATCCTAAACTGTGTTGTATTTCCATTCTAAATACAAACATAAGCATTTTGAACGGTTTCGAATTTTGAATCAATGCATAGTTATGGAAATATTTGACAAAAATGTTCAAAACTACCTTCCATAGCATATGAATATAGAGTATAAAGATATTTGTAAATTATTTTCTTCTTGAAGCAAAATCTTGAAATCCTGCACGGTGAGTCAACTTATTTGAAGTGAATTTACAAGTGTGCGTAATTTGATGCATGTCCCATGGCTAGAAAGTGGTGTTTTTAATGATTGGTCATATACCTTAAAATGCGTTCCATATGTAACGGTGTATTTTTTTGTTGTTTAGGAAAAGGTCGATACGTTATTTATCAAGTCATAAATACGGACAGAATCTTTAAGAAGGCATTTTCGGTTAAGTGAGGCGAATGTTGGTCAATTGGTTTGACTTACTCGTAAACATGGCGAGGAATCATGTGACATAATATTCTCGATACTTTTCTACAATTTTGTTGATAAAATTACAACCGATTTAAAGCATACTTGAACCAGAGAACAAGACGGGAAAACGCCAGGGATTTGCTGAGTGTGAACGATCTTTAATTTAACCATTTCCCAAACAAGACCTGGTTTTGACGTCCCTTATAGAAATGGTTTGAGAGAGCATTGAGACAAAAGAAGAAACTGCTGATACCCAGCAGTTTCTCCTTTTGTCTTAATATTTTTCATACTATATTGTACATAAACTTTATCTCAATCAAGGTCTATTTGTCGCCTGCAGCCTGCATGGAAATTTTGAAGATTTGCAGTTTGGGAGAGGGTTAAAAGATCAGCTGTTTGAAAAGTTCTTAATGACCAAACAACATTTTGGTTGGTCGTCAATAACTTTTTCAACAGCCAGTAACTAAAAAGATTAATCCATCCATCTAATTCCAGATGTTTTGTGTCACGCTACCCTACTATGTACCGGTAATACATTTAGAATTATCCAAACGACAAAACATGGACTCGATATTTTATTTTTAAAGGTTCTTTTTTTCTTGTGCGTAGTTTTTCTTTTTTTCTCCATCCATATGTTTTAACTTATCCAAATCATACTTTTTAATGTCTTTAGTATAGATCTAGTCTATTTTGTAGACGACAGGCTCTTCAATTTGTTTGTAATTTAGTCTTTTATGGATAAGGTGAAAGTAAAAGTTAAAAAGTAATCATAAATAAATGTGACACGTTACGCTAAAAGGGACCTTATCGGATGTGTGAAAAATATCGACCAAGTCTGTCTGCGCAATCCGCGCAGCCAGACTAGGACCGATACTTTTCACTTTTTTTGTACTTTTCTGAATATGGAATGTTTGCCGTATATTACTATATATGAGTCAATTTCAAAATTCGCAGGTTTTTTAGACCAGTAAATCATGAAAAATTATCGTCAAATATTTTATTTTTTGTGTTCTCAATTTGTTGTTAGATTATTAATAACATGTTTCAAATCATTTTCCACCCTGGGTTGTTGGTGTGTAGCTTCTAAATCGGTTATTAACAATGTGTTCCAGACAAAAATGTCTTTGGTGTTCCGGTTAAATAAAGGTATGAAAATAATACAGATTAAAAGATAGTTGACATTTTTTCACCAAATTACATCTTAAAAGGTCAATAGCTAATGAATAATAGAAAAGTATCATTTTGGATGCATAATTACATAATAATTTACATGAAAGTATCTTTGTTTGCTGAAGTTGGAAAAAAATCAAACATTTTAGTTTCAAAATTTCTTATTTGAGTACAAATGTCCAGAAAAGTTTCAATCGTCAAAATTAGTCTGTCCAATTTGCTTTATATAACTAGTACTTTTGATGCATTTGCATGATCAGTTTTCTTGGAAAATGCATTTAACATTACCGGAACACCAAAGACATTAGCGGAACACCAAAGACATCAACGTAACCCCAAAGAAAATCATCTATTTTCTTGGCTTTAACATGTTTATTTTGCATTGATTTAGGTTGAAACTGGCAGCTAATATTTGTCCCATTTAATTCCGCTCCCCGGAACGCACATCAGAACTCTTGACAAATTAAAATGCGAATGAAAAGTCCAAGCTTAACCTCCAGTTGATAGTAAAATCCAACCTCCTTTAAGATATGAATTCAGTAACACGGCACGAGTCAAAAGATATAGGAATGCAAAGAGATATAGTTAATGTGTAATAATTTAGGATTTTAATGCACCAATATAAAACATTTTGGGTAATACTGTTCTAGCATTTACCGTCTGTCAGCCTGCCCGTCAGTTCAAAACTTTGAATTGGCATTTCTCTAAAACAATGGACAAAGAAAGCTCACATTTGGTAAGTAACGTTTGTTCAATGATATCTTTATGCTCCATTCATTCTAACATTCCCCCAAAGTCATTTTCAACCCTTAACATGGAACTCCACTTAAAACATCGAGCGAAACCTAGATTTGGCATTTTCTCTAAAATTATTACATGAACAAAGCTGAAATTTGGTATGCTACCTTATTTTAATAATATCTATCTGATCCATGCAATCTGACATACCTCAGTGCCATTTTATTTTTGTCTTTGGCGTTCCAGTGCTCAGACCGGAACACCAAGGACAGGAACACCAAGGACAATTTCACACTAATTTGTAAAAATAAACGTGTAAATAGGGTATTTGTTAAATCTACTATTGAAAACATTTACTGTACTCAAAGTCAGATATACTGGACAAATATCTAATAAAAAGGTACCTTGCAAAGTATTATAAAGTGCGTCATCCCAAAGACAAAGAAAAAAAGTACTGTACAAGTTGACCGCCTTCTTTTTCAATTTATTAACAAGACACAAAATAAATTCTTCCTCTTTCAATTGTAATGCATGAACCTACGGTAGCTTTTCAAAAGGTGGTAAATGATTTGTGTCTACATCTAATTAAGATTGCATTTCTTTGACCTTTTAGACACTGGAACACCAAAGACAAAAATCTGTGGGACAAGGATATATGATGATTTTTATACCATTTACATAATATCATTTGGGTAACTGGTATATTCAAAGTGTAATTTAACATATTGTCACGCAAACTAACCCAAAAAAGTGTTTCAATTACGGTTAAAAGTAGTTATCTTTGCTGGTCAAAACCAATGAGGGTAGCAGTGGGACAAAGCAAATTTACACATTTCAGGCCATATAACATGTAAGATATCTCACTAAATCATGTAACATGCATCATTTTTATGCTTAATCAACACAATTACATTGGTATGGACCCATTTTTAACATTAATGTTTATTTGATTACTTAAATGTACAAGTTATCACACGTGGACAAGAAAACCTGCGAATTTTGAAAACGACTCATATGCGCATTTTAAGGTGAAAAAAGAACGAATTAAAGTGGGGGAAAAGCTGTAAAAAGCCAAAGATAGAAACAGTGGAGTACTTCTTAAAACGTGGTCCTGTCTTTATGAATCAGTTTAGATTAAATAGAGAGTAAACATTAAAAGCACAACACAACCGTCTACGCAAAAACTTATTGTTACGCAATTGACGTTCGCTAGTTTGACGTTACATTTTAGTGCCGCAATACCGTGCGCGACGTCTATACGTTCATTACTATAATAGTCACATGCGGGATCTGGTTGACCTGTGTCGTGTTGAATCACTTTGTACAAATTTGCATTTTTGGACACCTGATAAGGTCCCTTTTAGCATGACGGGTCACATATTATGAAATTTGACATACTCTCACAGAGCGACAGATATGAGCAGTGAAGGCATTCTAAACATGCCCGTATGTACAGCCCCCATAGGTGGCCAAATTACCGAATTTACAAAGAAAATTTAGGGAAAATCCAATTTAGTCCCTTCAATATTCAGACACTTACCCGGACAGCGGTTTGAGGCCCCCCCCCCCCCATATTGGTGAGACTATTCTAATGAGTATCCACAACATAGGTTTAAATGAACAAAAAATGAAATACTGCATTTTGAAAAGCTACCACCCTGTATATCTGTAGCTCCAGTATCAAAGAATTTGATAAAGTTTCTCATTACTAAATTTCGGAATTTGTAGCTGTTCTTGTTGTCGTAACTATTGTTTCTTAGATTTATAATTTTGTCTCAAAAATGCGGAGCTGGTCTCATTTTGGGTGGGGCCGTTCGGGTAAACTTAATCACACATTCTTTGCCAAAAATATGCACATTTTTCTTCTTTTGGCATCTGCCATTTTATCGTGCGCAACTCTTGAATTTGATCATCTCCCAAGAAATGTGCTGTTTGAGAAAGGGTTAACTTTTCTCAGAGACAAGACAGGGAGTAGGTTAAGGCAGTGATTTTTTTACCTGCGCATCCTGCTACTTTTACTCATAATTTTGTCTCTGGGATGCAAAGTTTTGATTCTAGCGAGTCCCAGGATGCAACAATTTTTACAGATTTCCAATTAAAAATAGTGTATTGGACTCACTAAGCTAGTAGCTGGACTCATTGATATGGAATCCAGCGAGACCCCAGGACTCACAGTCTTAAAATTGTAAAAAATCACTGTTAAGGTGCCATTCAACTGATTTTTATCCCGTTAACCGTGACGTAATTTCGGACAAACAATAGTTTTTCGTATGTGTTGTTATAAAATCTCGTATGCCTCACGATAAATGACCTGACAGAGCAGCCCATGCTAATCGAATGGAATGCTCTGCCATGTCAATTCTCGTCCGCTATAACTACGGCTTCATTCAAGCCGTAGTTACGAGATTGTTTAACAACACCGACGCTTTATCAAATTATAACAGTAAACAAATCTATTTTTAGCACAAAATGCATTGCTATTGATAAAAAACAAAGTCATTCGTTTTATCAATACTTCTCACACGTCACTGGAAAGTTCTTTTTAGTATGACTTGTCGATACTAATTTTGTTCTAAGGGAGGCAACTCGGATCAACTTGGAAAAGTATTCTTCATGGTTGCTTCCCTGCGTTGTCATAAACAGCTGTTCTGCCCTGCGTTCAGTAAGACAAAACGTTAGCTCACAGAGCTACCGATACATAACAATTTTCTACTGAACGACCTGTTTACTTTTAACGTTAACACCATTTAGCTCACAGATTTGAAGGTGCCCTGCGTTCAGTAAGACAAAACGTTAGCTCACGGAGCGACCGATTTGTAACCGTTTTCTACTGAACGACCTGTTTACTCCTAACTGTTCGCACCACTTAGCTCACAGATTTGAAGGTGGTGTGCCGAGCTAACAAAGATGGCGGACATGTCCGATTTGCGAATGTAAGTTTTGTTTTATTTGTAAATAGATTATGTATTACCGTACAGTAACTACAATACACGATTTTTTTTTAAATGAAAAGATAAATATGTATAACTTCTGTGACGATTCCACTCATTTTATATGAAAAGAAAGCCGATACAGTGTTGAATCTAGCTTGGCCCGAGAGGGGGCCCGTCGGGCCCACAGCCATCAAAACAGGGGGACATTTGGGGAAAATGGGGGACATAAAGACAAACATAGAAAAAGAAGTAAAATTATGATACTTACCTTTAATTGGTTTGTACATATGAATGTACATTGTTTTCTTGCATAATTTTACCTTACGAAAGCGAAAGGTCGATAGAACTTTTAAAAGTCAATAAATATCACAATAGTTCTTTCAAATTAACTGTTTACAATTTTTTCTTAAAAACGAAAGTAGAACCAAAATTAACAACAGTCAAGTCCAGTAAACGCTTGATTCTAAGTAAACATGAACTCAAAAAAGCGTTTCAAAGATCATGAGTAAATTACCTTACTCCTAGAGGGGTGCTCTCAGTGAAGTTAATTGATCAATTACTCGGGCAGGTGCGTGGTACTGGAAGCGTCTATTTTGGAAGCAAGTCAAATTGGGTCAGAAAAATGATCAATGATGGCATTTTACACAAAGGAATATATTCCGTTTTTGTTGGAATTTGGTTTAACTTTCAGAAAATAACTGAATTTGAAGCGTATTCGATCGTTTTGAGCACAATCGTAGGTTTGGAGTTTTCCTCTCTGATTAAATCGCCCGATAACCTACTCAAGCCGTCAGATGATACTAAGTTCCGCCCATTTATGCAAATTTCTCATCGATCATCTCTCCCTTACCCATGCGCATCGTTAGCGGATATTGGAAAAATGTAAACAAACCAAACAGGGTACCTCTAAATAAGCGGAAAAGTTAAGTTAAAAATCTCAAATGAATTATTTTCAAGGCGAAAGTGAATTTTAGATTTAAAGTTAGGACGACCATACGGGCTTTATAATACCGGAATGGACTTTTTACGATCGAGAAGCGAGTGCGCCCGTCGGGCCCGAGCTTGTGTTTCCATTGCGTCATTTGCGGATTTTGCCGGCCCAAGGCGCAATGGCGCACTCTAGATTCAACACTGCGATAAATTTGATTGTTTCATGAAAAATATGTCCCTCTTTGGTACCGCGGTATTGGGTGAAAATAAATAACGTAAGACGAAGTTTTCTTTTTGTATAAGATTAAATTATCCATTCAGTTTAAGAAAATATGAAGTATTTTACTGATTTAAAAGAGCCCAACATGGATATATTGACTAGACTGTCTTTTACGGTACCGCGGTATTCAAAACAGTGTTCATTTGCGGATGAAGAATCGCCTACCAACTGCGTGCATTAGCAAAACTAAAATCAAAATCATTTACTCTAAACTTTGGTGATTACTTTTATCATAATTTCGACTGCATTTACTTTAGAAAGGGAAATCGTGGAATGTTTTCATGTCCCCATTCATTATTGATTTTTCCGGACGCCATTAAGTACTGCGGTACCCAAGAGGACCATCCTACTTTTTCCAGACACTGTTTCATTTGCATTATTTTTTTTTCAGGGAAGCCGTCCACCTTATATGACACCACAAACCCTGACTTGGCACCAACATTGAATTTGGGTCACCGAAAAGTTGATGAGCAGTCCACAGCACAGGGTGTTTACAGGTATCACCGTTCTTTAGAGCGGATTGAGAAGAAGAAGCAACAGGATACTTTGGAAAGCTTACATCGACTACAAATGGACAGTGCAGCTGAAGCAGTAGGAGCATGTGGAGTACCAAGCCAAATTGATCTTCATTATAGTGCTATCAGTGGTATGGAATGTGAATTACAACGATTTTTGCAAGAAAATGCAGCTTAAAGACAAATTGACATTTGAAAGAAAGAAATTTGATCGTACTTTCTTCAAGGATGACAACGAAAAAGTAAAGTAGTGTACAGGTCTCTCCAAATTTGTTACTTTGGAAACTCATGAGTATTTAGAATCATATATTCCACAGTCTACAGCCAGCATCTTATCAAAATATCAGCTGCTCATAATGACCTTAATGAAACTGAGACTAAACTTATCATTGATGGACCTTGGAGTGAGATTTGGAATCACCAAATCATCTGTATCTCGGTTATTTTTGAATATGCTGGACATAATGTACACACGATTGAAGTGGATGATAGTGTGGCCAGATCGTGAACGGTTAAGGGCTACCACACCGATGAGTTTTCGAACATATTTTGGAACAGATATAGCCGTCATCATTGATTGCTTTGAGATTTTCTTGGAGAGGTCATCCAATCTACAAGCCAGAGCTTTGATGTGGTCATCATACAAACACAACAATACTATTAAGTTTTTGATTGGTATTACACCACAAGCCATTGAAGGAACAATTTCTTTTATATCAGAAGGATGGGGTGGACGAACAAGCGTCAAGTACATCACGGAACATTCCAACCTCCGATCGGGCAACCACTTTGGCTAAAATTGTTACGGTGTGTTGTACTTTGACCAACTTTTGCCAATTAGTTGTCCCTTTCAATTGAGACCAGAATATCGATCTTATTTGGAGGGAGTTGCAGACAACAAAATAATTATGTCAAAAGTAGAAAAATGTGTATTTTATAGGACAAAAAATACTGAGAGAAAAGGAGAAGTTGTTGATTTTCAATAATTTCTTATTTTCTCTCAGTGTTTTTCAAAAACAAATTTTATTATACCCCCCGCAAAACGAATGTTTTATTATACCCCCCGCAAAACGAATGTTTTAGGGGCTATACTGGAATCAACCTGTCTGTCTGTATGTCTGTCTGTATGTATGTATGTATGTATGTATGTATGTATGTCTGTCTGTCCGTGGACAAAATACTTCTCAAGAGCATATCTTCTAAACCATATGTGCTAGCAACTTAAAACTTTCTACACTTATAGATCTCATTGTTGGCAAGTGTCCTGTGTAAGGATCGTTACTCTGCCACGCCCACTTTTAGAATTATTGCCCTTTGTTCTTTGTAACCTTGCATTTTTGTCTGGACCATATCTTCTAAACCATAAGTGCTAGCAATTTCAAACTTGGTACACTTATACATCTCATTGTGGGGAAGTGTCATGTACAATAACTGTTACTCAGCCACGCCCACTTTTTGAGTTATTGCCCTTTTGGGGTATACTGGAATCAACCTGTCTGTCTGTATGTCTGTCTGTCTGTATGTATGTATGTATGTATGTATGTCTGTCCGTGGACAAAATACTTCTCAAGAGCATATCTTCTAAACCATATGTGCTAGCAACTTAAAACTTTCTACACTTATAGATCTCATTGTTGGCAAGTGTCCTGTGTAAGGATCGTTACTCTGCCACGCCCACTTTTAGAGTTATTGCCCTTTGTTCTTTGTAACCTTGCATTTTTGTCTGGACCATATCTTCTAAACCATAAGTGCTAGCAATTTCAAACTTGGTACACTTATACATCTCATTGTGGGGAAGTGTCATGTACAATAACTGTTACTCAGCCACGCCCACTTTTTGAGTTATTGCCCTTTTTTATCTGTACCCATACATTTTGTTTGGACCATATCTTCTAAACTACAAGTGCTAGCAACTTCAAACTTGGTACACTTATACATCTCATTGTGGGGAAGTGTCATGTACAATAACTGTTACTCAGCCACGCCCACTTTTTGAGTTATTGCCCTTTGTTGTTTGTACCCTTACATTTTGTTTGGACCATATCTTCTAAACCACAAGTCTTAGCAACTTCAAACTTGGTACACTTACACATCTCATTTTGTGGAAGTGTCATGTACAATAACTGTTACTCAGCCAGGCCCACTTTTTGAGTTATTGCCCTTTGTTGTTTGTACCCTTACATTTTGTTTGGACCATATCTTCTAAACCACAAGTGCTAGCAACTTCATACTTGGTACACTTATACATCTTATTGTGGGGAAGTGTCTTGTACAAGAATCGTTACTCTGGCATGCCTACCACTAGAATGATTGTGCAGCCAGGCCCACTTTTTGAGTTATTGCCCTTTGTTGTTTGTACCCTTACATTTTGTTTGGACCATATCTTCTAAACCACAAGTGCTAGCAACTTCAAACTTGGTACACTTATACATCTTATTGTGGGGAAGTGTCTCATACAAGAATTGTTACTCTGGCATGCCTACCATTAGAGTGATTGTCCTTTGATGTTTTTACCCTTGGATTCTTGTCCGGAACATATCTTCTAAACCATTAGTGCTAGCAACTTCAAAATTGGTACACTTATACATCTCATTGTCAGGAAGTGTCATGTAAAAGAATTGTTACTCTGTCATGCCAACTTTAAGAATTATTGCCCTTTGTTGTTTGTACCCTTGCATTTTTGTCTAGACCTTATCTTCTAAACCATAAGTGCTAGCAACTTTAAGCTTGATACACTTATTGCCCTTTTTGTAATGAAAGCTTGTGCGGGGGTATCAAGTCACCTGTGACAGTTCTAGTTCAAAATGTCAAGAACAGGTATTGTATGGAAAAGGGTTAACCCCTTCCCAAAAGACAAAATTTTAGACCTTTCCAATTCCAAAGGAGCTGCAGATGACAAAATGAGTGTTAAGTACGCTCTGCTTTGAAGTTGGAAATTTTATCATGGAAAATGTTGAGATAAAAGGAAAAATTGATGATCAACAGCATCTTCTTCTTTTCTCTCAATGTTTTCGCAAGCCATTTATAAAAGAAACATCACAAACAGGTCTTGTTTGGAAAATGGTAACTGTTTTAAGGGAACAATAGGATCTTGATCAGACTGTGTATATTCCCATGTTGGTTTCAAATGTCACAAGGGCTCTTTTTTTCAGATCAGCAATTTCTTCTATTCTGTCAGTGTTTTCCAAAACTACATCTGCTAGGGACACAAAATCAGGTCTTGTTTGGAAGAGATGGAAGAGGACAGCATGGATCCTGATCAGACAGAAAATACTGAGGGAAAAGGTAAAATTGCTGATCATCGACAATTTATCTATTTCTCTCAGTATCTTTTAAAACTTTTTCTGAAAGACGCCAAAAGCAGGTCTTGTTAGGCAATGTTTTAGAGAAATGCTTTGATCTTGATCAGACTGTGTATGCACAGGTCGATTTAGATCAAAGTTTTTCTCAAATGTCACAAGGACTTTTTTCAGATCAGTAATTTCTTCTTCTGTCAATGTATTGCAACAATATTTTGACTAGGGACATCAAAACTAGGTCGTGATTGGAAAAAGGTGAAGAGAACAGCCTGGATCTTGATCAGACTGCATAATTATGCACAAGCTGATCTACATCCATGTTGGTCTCAAATGTCATAATGGCTCTTTTTTTCAGATTCAGGCTAAATTATTTCAATGAGGAACTTGTATATTATCTGGACATAAATGTTTGATTTAAAAAAAAAAGAATTTCATAGTTTCAATATGTTTCATCACTGCCATTCTAAAATGTTCTAGAAGCTATGCATTAACATACCATTTACAACATTAAGGAATGACAGTGACAATGATATTTTATTAGATTTTCCAATACATTTTTAATGCATACATGTACATTATGAATGATATGACCAAATACAGGTATGTTGACTGGGATTCTGCTTAAGTTTATTTCTTTATTTCATTATTAACGTTGCAGAACTTTGCTTCAGCTAAAATCTTTGGAGGTAAATGAGAAAATGCTGATTAACAGTACTTTCTTTTTTTCTGCAAGATTTTACCACCCATCTTAAGCAAATACAAATGACTAAAATGCTGAATACAAATCTAGAATTGACCTTTTATCAAAAGACAAGATTTGGACTGATCAAAATTGAAGATGTCTTAATAAATTTATGCTAGTAAACCCTTTTCTAAATGGCAAAATTAAAGTGTGTTCCAAACTCAAATATTCTGTTTTCATAAACACCCTTTTTGTTGTCCGCAACAGCTTTCAGTATGACCACCCTAAAATTTTGTCATTTGGGAAAGGGTTAAACAAAATGTATGCTGTTCAACATTTCAAGGTTTACTTGAAATGATTAAAGAGAGAAGACCAGGTTTTGATGTTCCATTTAGAAAAAGGCCGCGGCCATAGGGCAGTTGGTAGCGCATCTGCCTTTCATTTGAGAGGTCCCTGGTTCGAAACCCAGCCAAGGCAAATACCCTTACTGACATAAAAGTCACCCATCAATGGTTTGATATCATGAACCTATGTGGGGGAGCAGCTGGAGGCTCGGTAAGGGTGTTGTGGTAGTACTGGTATGACAAACGACATGAATCCATGGTTAGGTGCTCCAGCCGCTGCAATATGACCTTAGTAGTTGAAAACGGCGTAAAACCCCAATGAATCAATCCTTTTAGAAAAGGCTTGAGTAAACATAGAGGCAAGAGAAGAAACTGCTGATAATCATTATTTTCTCCTTTTGCCTCAATATTTAGACTTCCAAATTTTAGATGTTGCAGACAACAAAGTCAAGTGAATGAACATTTATTTCTTTTTGTCTTTTGGGATAGAAAACATTGTGGGAAAAGAAGAAATTTCTTGTCACACGCAATTTCTTCATTTTCCACAAAGTTTTCCAAAATTTGTTATCTTGTATGGTGTCAAAACTAAAGATGTAATTATGTGGGAAAGGGTTAAGCTGTATTGACCCAGTGTAATTAAAACCTTATTGATGAACCTCAAATGCATAGTGGTTAATGCAAATGATCTAATACAATCATGCATGTACCAGTATGTAATATTAATAGAGAAAAAGAAGAAACAGCTCAAAATGAGCAATTTCTTCTTTTCCCACTATGTTTTTAGCTCGACTTTTCGAAGAAAATGAGAGCTTATACTGTCACCCGGGCGTCGGCGTTGGCGTCGGCGTTGCAACAAAGGTTTAAGTTTTTTCAAACATCAATAACTTCCATACTATCGAAGGGATTCCACCCAAACTTGGAATACTTATTCACCATCACACCCTCTACCTTACTATCAGGGCCTATGACCCTGGGACCACTCTATTTGGAGTTATGCCCCCTTTATACTAAGCACTTAGAAAGTCGAGCGCGCTGTCTTCGGACAGCTCTTGTTTCTATTTGTTTTTGTATCAAATACATCAAAATCACTGAATACAGTGAAAGCTTTAAAGACTTTATATAAGTTGAAGCTGTAGGGGAACTTTTGATGGTGTATACTGTAAAAAATCTCTTAAAAATTTACAAGAAAAAAATCTGGCATCTGGTTTCCAGGACGATATCTTTAAATTTAAAATCTCCGCACATAACCATGTCCAACCATAAATCTACAGCATTAACCGTAAATCTACAGTATGACACAGTTACAGGCAAACAGTAACTTTACGGAATTGTCCTGGAAACCAGCTTCCAGGTTGTTTCCCGTAAATCTACAATGAGGTACTGCTACAGTGATACAGTTCTTCATGGTTCCCTGTAAGGAATTACTGTAAATGGTTTTAAATCAACCCTTTCATAAACAAAATTTTAGGGTGCTCCAATTTGAAAGCTGCAGCTGACAACACTAGAGATGTGGCTAAAGATGAAATTTCTGTATGATACTGCACAGAAAATATTGACTCATAAGGAGAAACTGCTGGTGATCAGCAGTTTCTTCTTTTGTCTCAATGTTTTCCCATGCAATGAAAAGCAGAAAAGGGTCTGGGAAAGGGTTAAGCTGTTTTTTTTTTGTCCTTTTCTTGCTGTTCTATCCAACTCTCTTCATTACAATCTATACAAAACAAAAACAGCAACTCATGGCTTGATCTAGTAGACATGATCATGGCACGAAATGATGAGTGCCTCCGGAATGGATCTGAGGTTATGTGTGTCGTATCCTGTCCATGTTGACATTCTGAATAACGTGACGGCTGATAGGCATGATAAAGCTCTAGCTGTCGTGTCCAATGTTCCCAAAAATCGGAAATTAACTCTCTCAATTGCAGACATATCAAAATGAAATAGTCTAAACAGTTGCAACCTCTGGCTTGCCATGATGAAGTTAGTTTAAGACCGCTGTGTTCTTATTCCTCAGATTGAAGATTGGATAAAAGCATAAAGCGTCTAGGACAAGATTTTAATCATTTGCAGGGAGTGTCGAGCAATACATACTTCGTATTTCAGCAATTTGTCAGAGCAGAGATGTGTTGTACCTGTCTCGACCAAGCATTTTTGTTGCACTGTGGCAGTCATCCATCTGCTAGGACAAAACTCGAATCCAAGTTCCAGACTCCTGGTATTCTATTCAGTATGAACGATATTCTTTTCCCTTCTTAACAAAATCAAAAAACGTGGTAGTCTATATAGTTGATTTTCTCATCATTGATTAAATTTCTATAAGTAAAGTTCAGCCAAGCTCTCGAAGGACACCAATAAATGATGGTGGATCTGACATACAAAGAGGTTGACGACCGATACAGACAGTCTGTTTAAAAATCTGCATGCACCGGTCGTTCGCCATTTCGCGTCAGTCCGTTCATGGTGGGTCTGTACTGTAGTTGGTCAGTCCCCGGCTGAAGCAAAATGTTGCAATCTTTTGTCCTGTTGGTCCGTTTCTTTTTTCTCATTAGCATCATCTTCTTAGTTCTTCCAATGTTTGTTTATTTCGTTGGTTTTCCACTGAAAGGTTTTCAACTGAAAAACATACATCTTAATATTCTAGCTTATAAGTTTATAACCTGCAAAAGTACCAACAACATACTGCAAAATCAAGATCTGAAATAAAAGTACGGGCCCGTGGACGTCAAAATGTATAATTATAGATAAAAGTTAGTCAGTTAAAAAAAAAATACGAACGAACTTGGTGACGAATCTAACAAACAGTGAAAGCTTTTCTAAATATGCATGTTAAACAACACAATTGAATAGTCTACTGGTTCCAGTATTTACTACAATCTCAGTGACACGCGCATTAATCGCCATCACCCGCATCAATGCCCTCGTTCCCTGAAAGTTCATTCGCTACAACTTGTAATAATATTTTGTCCGCCATCTTGCGAAACGTTCGTTGTAAACAGACCGTTCAGTAAGACTTGTGGGTGAAAAATCCGGTAGGAGTTTACGTTTTGTCTTACTGAACGCAGGGGTGGTGTGCCAAAGTTAACAAAAATGGCGGCTCGTCTGGTTCCCTACTTTCGATACTGCGAAAACAAGGAGGGAACCCAGACTATGGGGGCGGCCATATTTATTCAGTTAACGTTAGCAGAGCGTTCAGTAAGACTATTTTGTGAAAAATCCGTTAGGAAAATCCGATTTGTCTTACTGAACGCAGGGCAGAGTTACCTCGTAAATGTCATTGAAATCATAGTCTGGGTGCAGTCGCAATCTAATTGAAATATAGATCCTATCTTTCAGTAGGATCTAACGACGACCCGTTGAGGGTCATCTTCTGTGACCTTTCTTTGGACCAATCAGATTTAACTTTGGAAAAGTTGAAAGATTTTTCGCATGCGCACGGGCATGCGCACTACCGTGCATACTACACTTCCGTTTCTAACGATAACTAGTTGCCATGGACGCCTCCAGTGTGGTGACCAAAGTCCGGTAATTTTGAGAGCAAAGACATGGCATTCATGAAGTAGATAGTCTTCTGCATGGCAGCAACAGTTCAACACGATAATCACGCCAACCCGAAACAAAGCGATGTTAACTTATAAACGTAAAACGTCGGTGGGGAGTCAAAACCTCGTAACTCCAGCTTTTTCAAGCTGTAGTTACGAGGTTTTGACTACCTATCCACGATAAACTACATATTGGCAATTTGAATCATTAAAAAAATAGATTCCAATTAGCTCAGTCGGTAGAGCGTCCGACTCATGATCCTAATGACCAGGGATCGACTCCCACCTTAGCTTCATATTTTTTTCCTACTATGTATTTAATATTTTTCAATCTAAAAGTTTCTAGAAATCACAGATATAAAAACATAATTGATAATTGTATTTTTATTTCGTTTTTGCAGTTTCTAGAATAATTTGGTATGGAAAATATAATAAAGATGATAAAAAATAGGGGGACAAAAAGATGAAGTCGGCGCGAGGTTCGATCCTCTAACCCACTGTTTTCAAGTCGGCAGCTCTACCAACTGAGCTAATCTGACTACTACTGTTTGTAAACCAATTGCCAATATATAGTTTATTTATGTTCAAAATTACACACCGCTCTACTTCGGGTTAGCACAATGATCGCACAAAACTGCCACTTAGTACAGTGCCAAAAATAAAGGCCTACCGAAACCTATCCACTTCATTAATAAATGCCATACCTTTGCTCTCAAAACTAACGGACTTTGCTCTTTGCTCGGTGTCAAGCGCGTGTCTATCGACCGCAGCCATTTTGGTGTGGTTGTCACGGACAACAGACCTGCGTTTGCAACGAGCGTTTTGATTGGTTGGTGTAAAAATAGAAAAAATGGAAATTCCCAGGTCACAGAAGATGACCCCTAATGCGCGATCTTCAGATGTAACATTATGAAATTATGTTATCTGGATTCATTCAGATTGGGTGCAGTCGTCAATATTCAATTTGACCAATAAGATTACACACCAAAGATTGAACGTATTCGACTGCAAAATTTTCGTTAAGTAACGCTTAGCTCCGCCCACCTGCGCAGACCATCACCATTAGTCAACGATTTTCGTTCAGTCGAATACAAAAGACGGAATTAGTTAACGAGAATGTCGCCATTTTGAAATATGTGCATCGTCGGCATTTCTCGTTACTGTTCGGTAACGGAAACACCCGATGAAACCTCATCGTGTACATCCGTAAAATGAAACACAATCTTTCTTGTTTTTATCTTAAAATATCCTTTTAATTTTATCAATATTTAATCAAATTTGCCCATAAAATTGCAATAGGTACATATTAAAATGAATTTAAGCTAGTATTAGAAGATTTGTCTACTTGTTTTGTCACGTGACATACTTAACGCGGAATTTTTTTCGTTGAGATATTACTTAATTTTATGACGTCATTCTGTCAGTCGAATGAAAATAGTTAAGTAACGAAAAAAATTAGGCAACAAACGGCTCAGTCGAATACGCCTAATTGTTACCTTGATTTTTTTTTTAATTTTGAGCGGGAAAAAATTAAAGAAAAAAATGGTCAAATTGGCACTCAGACTATAGCAAACTATACTGTGGTCCTATAATTACAAGTCGCGAAAGAGTTATGAAAGAGCAGCACGGATCTTGATCAGACTGCGTGTATACTCAATCTGATCAGGTCACACGTTGGTCTAAAATGTCGTAAGGACTAACTTTTCCAAATCCCATACCATATTTGTATGACATATATGGAAAAAGGATATTTCTAAAACTCTATGTAAATATTCCAAATGACAACGTTGGGAATTTTTATTATTAGAAATTAAACATTTAGTTTTTCAAAAAAAGAAAAGAGAAAAAAAAAAAAAAAAAAAAAACCTAACGCCCTCCTTCTTAAGAATTACAATCCATCATTATCTACAATAAACTTCGTTCATCTTGGGATGTCACCCGTGGTCACGGGTCGTCCATTGACTAAGTAGCCAGTCTACAACTTCCAGTCTATTTTTTTTTATTTTGGATTTGACGCATCACTTTATCCATTTTTGGATAAATCACTACGCAGTGCGCTTAACTCCAAAATCCTGTCGCCAAAAAGTAGCAAGCAGAAAATTGAAATAAAAACAACATTTGCAGCAAATAAAGTTTGATTTTCGTCTCAATTTTATCGAATAAAATAATTAATTCAAATCGGATTATTCATTTTACTTTATACAAGCATGTGAAGCAAATGTGCCGCGTGACAGGAAGTACCACGTGTATGCACTTTACGGGCGCTGACATCTTGAAAGTAGTTAACCCAGAATGCCCACCATAGATAGATGATAATCGACGGGTGGCGACATCTATTGGTAGATATTTCGGGTCGTCAGTTTTCGGACGTCATCCATGACCCTCGTCAGTTTCTTTTGCCACGAATAACGTCCAAAGTTAGACAAAGAGTTTGGTATCTGAAAACGGATGGAATCACGAAGTGGTAAAAGGTCACGTAAGAGGAAGTTAAGTTCACATGTAAAACATCGATGTAAAAAGGCTGTAAGATAATACGGATAAGTTAATAAATTCCGTAAATCAGTGCCAGTGCAGTTTTACGATAAGCCACCGTAGGCTTTTTACGTGTCTTTAACGGTTATCTTTCCACAACGCCACGCCAAATTCAAATAAAGAATAACATAAATTTAGTACTTCCGTCGATTTGGGGCGGCTTCGGTACAGTAGTAGGGCGATGGACTTGTAACATTGGATTTGCCGAAAACATAATTATATTGTACTAGCATAAAAGTTCAAGGGAAAAGGAGGAAATGTTGGTCGTCAGTTTTTTCTCCTTTTCACGCTTTGGTTAATATGCTTTATATTTCCTCATTTTCCATGTTCACTTAGATTTAATTTGTCCCCTCGGCATCAAAATTATGCTTATTTTTAACGTTCCCCATCCGGACCTCATCGGAATTCATGCATTTTTGTTAATATATGACCGATTTGAAACAAGTATGAATCAGAGGAGGCAGTAAAGATCTGGGAGGATTTGCTGAATGCAAATGACAGCACCCGAGAAACAGTTATTGACGACAACTATATGCTAAATTTTCTTTTATGGTAAATAACTTTTTTTATCAGGTGTTTTTTTAAAAGATATATTACATCAAACACATCCCTGATATTTTACAACTGTTCTACTCAAAAACGCTAGTCATGTATTAACAGAATGTGTTGTTGTTGTTGTTTTTTTTTCGGCAGCTGTTGTTGTTGTTGTAATGTCACGTGACTCCATGCCATGTTATATAACGCAATTAAATATGCATTTGGAAATTTTATATATGAATGCGATAACAATTTTGGCAGTCTAAATGAATGGAAGTTATTTATATTAGAACAGTTTTTATTTTCACTGAATTTACAGGACGCATGTATCTTATTAGAAAACCTATTATGTTTAAGATGTAAATAAGGAAGCTGGTTTTCGATCTATCCCAATTCGTCGGTGTTATTGCAAAATCTCATATCTCGCTTTTTGAAAAAAAAAAAAAAAAAAAAAAATAGAGTGGAAGAAAAAATGTAATAACTTTTCTGAAACTGAAAGTTTTTACTTGAAATTCGGACCTATTGTTCACATAATAATGTGTCATTGATACTGACAAGTAAAAATATATAAAAAAACTGCCTGAATGGTCTTAAATGGACATACAAGTTTAAACTTTGAAAATGGCAAACAACGACATACAAGGTTCTGCATTTACACCGACAATATGGCATTGGGCCTTATCATTATTATTATTCAAATGAACAAGCTGAATTTTTCATGATTTGACCCCTTACCCCCGGTCCCACTGGCCCCGATTTGATCCCGAGTTACTTCGGGAGAGTCGTAGTGCATCCTGATTCAAATCGGCACTAAATCGAGATAAAAAATAAATCGGGACAAAAATTTCAACAGGCGCAATTTTTTCTCCCTATTTCGGCGATAAACAGCGAATAACAGCGATGTACTATTCGCATTTCTCGTCGATGAACTACGGCGACGGAACAAACTGGTGTTATAAGAAAATACGCCCCATCTATGGATAGACTGAAAGAAGTCGGCTCTAATTCGTAGTAAATCGGTGACAACGCGCTCTCCCGAGGCACTACGAATATTTTGGACCGGGGGGTAACTGACGACCTTGGGTAGATGTTTGAACGCCCATTATTATGCCATTAGCCTGGGTCCAGTCGTCAATATACAATTTGGTCAGTAAGATAGCGCATAAAAAATCAATACCCGGTACATATTGCGGCTTCCGTTTTTGATCGTGTCGATATTGACGCCTGGGAACAAGCATGGTATTTTCCAATGATAAGCCGATAAACCGATTGATCTATTTTTAGCCGTGTAATCTATTTAAAGCCTATCGTTTTAAAACGAGGCTCGTTAACGGGATAGAGGCAGCATCTGCTATAATGAAATGAATTATATTTGAAATGTTGATAGATAATTAAATTTCTGCAAATTCTAGCATTTTCTCATTACTTTATCAGAATGGTTCTAAGGTGCTTCTTTCGTTTTGCTTGTAAAAAATCACATATTCATTGTCAGGTTAAATTTGGTTTTGCACGGATGAATAGATTTTTAACAATACATTCTTAGGAAAATGTTGAAAAAATGTTCAAAACGTGCAGACAATGGTCTTTATGTGAGCCATGGCAAATCCAATGCGGATAGATTAGCCATTCCCAAACTGCATATATTTATTCTGTAACAATTACAAAAAAGTTTTTATTTCGAACACAAGTTCGTTTAACTAGCAAATTCCTTCAAATTTACGACAGAAGGAGAAATTAATGTTGTTAATGCTATGTTCTATTTCTTACTATTGTCTGATACCAAAATGTAAAACAAAATGGTCCGTCGAGAAAAAAATGAATGATTATGAAGACACACTTTGACAAAAAGAAAATAATTATTTCGAAAAAATGTTTTCAGCCGTTTGTTAAAGGGTTAATTGGTGTATAAGATAAACAGACTGATAAGAAGAGGTGTTATGTGTTATTGTCTACTGTAAGTGTGTCACGCATTAAGTTAACCCATTCCCACACATTGACGCTTTTGACACCCCACATGATAAAGCTTTTTAAAAACATTGTGAACAATGAAGAAATTACTCGTGGCAAATAATTTCTTCATTTCTCGCAATATTTTTTACATAAAGAAAAGAATTGTTACATATCATTTACTTGAAATTGTCGTCAGCAATATCTTTGAATTGAGACAAGATTGAAATTTTATTTTCTGGTTATTAGTCAACCCTTTCTAAAAGGAACAAAGCTTAATATCGACTGCTCAAATTTGAAAACGCTGCAAACCACAAAATAGTTGTTGATAAAGATGGCATTTGTTCACGGTAAGAAAATATTGAGACGAAAGGAGAAAACTGATTGTAATGACGTCGCGCACGGTATTCGGGAACTTTAAAAAAACGCTACCCTCTGCGATTCATAACTGAATTTTGCAAGAACTGCTTTCCTTCTGAAAAATTTGTTATATGTCAAAATAACCGTAAAACTATAATTTTTTTTCAATGACATACTCTTTAGAGGTTGTTAGTTTATATAAGTTTGCTAGAAAGACTTTTTGTTCTTAAATTCGGCGAAAAAACGCGTGTAACATGTATCATTAATTTTCAACGGCGAGGGATATTTATTAACAATTTTGCGATTTAGTAACGTCAAACACATTTAAAAATATGATATGACCATGGAAATGCTGTAGAATGTTTTGCCGAACGGAAATCAAATTTCGATGTCGATTACGGAAATAAGCCCTATTTGTTCACCAAAAATTGCAGTGTAACAATTAGAATTACGTCGCAGAAAAAATGACAATTTTGTTTGATATGTTGTGAATTAATGACTGAAATGCATCAAAACTTGACATGAAAAATATTATTTTTGTCTATTTCTATAACATATACAAGAAAATTAGTTAGCATAATAAACGAAGCATTAATGATATAAAATGCGTGCGGACAGAAATTGTTTCAGGCCGTCGAAAACTCTACTTTTTTACCCTTTAGAGTTTAAAAAATACCGGTTCCATTATTCATACAGCGATTCAATTTCAATGTGGCAATATTATTTTTTCTTGTTTGTTATATCAAAATTTCAACGCAAAATAATGAAACGTAAAAAAGATATTCAAATTTGATCGTGTGGACAAAATTTTTATAAACGTAAACTTTTTTAAATTGGCGTAGCCGGGAAAGTATCTATTTAGCACACTTTAAGACGAAAATAAAACGAATCAAATTGGAGTTAAAGCTTAAGAAGTGCAAAAGACCGAAATAGTGAAGTTTTTCTTAAAACATTGCCTTGTCTTTTTAAATCACATTAGTTTGTACAGAGGGTAAGCATTAAAAGTACAACACAACCATCTACGTAAAATTTTCAACGTTACGCAATTATTAGAATAATGACGTTCGCTATTTTGACGTTACATTTAGTTCCCCAATACCGTGCGCGACGTCAATAAGAATTTACTTCTTTTTTCTCCATCTTTTGGATCAAGCGTTTCCAATTACGGTCTTTTTCGGGAAAGGGCAAACCCTTTCTCAAACAAGACCTGGCCCCGGTTTCTCGAAGAAACTTAAGTACGTTCTCATGCTCAAATCTGAGCACCGTGCTCAAATCGCACGAAATCCGCGTGAACTTCAATCGAATGCCCTTAAACGTTTGAGAGTATCCCTTTGAAGTTGAGCATGTTCTCATGAGAATATACTTCAGTTTTTTCGAGAAACCGGGACCTGGTTTCAACGTGTTTAATTGAAAGGGCTTGTGGAAACGTTGAACTGAAAGATGAAATTGCTGATAAACATCATTTTCTCCTTTTGCCTCGGTTTTTTCTAAGCTGCTTGGTTCACAAATGCTATTCTTGTCAACATTCCTTTCAGCAGTATTTAAATAAAACGGTCAAAATTTTTGCCGTTTTTAAAAGGGTTAAGCGACCGGCACCATAGGATTTGTAGCCAACCGTTTAACCCTTAGCAATAACACTTTACCAAAATATATAAAATCCAATAATTGCTGAATTGTGCAATATTTGTTAGCCTAATGAGAATTATCTTCAAAAAGACGGGTACCTGATTTTCATGAAGAAATACGGGGACCAGTCTAGTCCTCGGGTATTCCTGTTACTAAATATAGCACTAAATAAATTTCTGAACGAGTTATCGTTCGTGATTTCGCCCCCAAAAATTGGTGAAAAAGGTAGAGGGCAGTGCTAAGTAAATTCGTTTGGCCCCAGACTGATCTTTAGACCGGAGAAAGTAAAGGAGGGAAAAATGATCAGTCTGGAACCCAGTCTATTATGCCATCGTTGTGGGATCAAAACCTCGTAACGGCAGTTTGAAATCAGCTGTAGTTACAAGGTTTATGTCTTCTACTGACGATACCTTCCAATGAACGGCATGGCAGACCTAATGTAGATATAGTTGTTTTTCAACAAAAACCTCGTAACTGCAGCTTGTTTTAAGCTGCAGTTACGAGGTTTTTGTTGTAAAACGACGATACCTTCCAATGAACGGCATGACAGACCTTATGTAGATAGAGTTGCTTTTCAACAAAAACCTCGTAACTGCAGCTTGTTTTAAGCTGCAGTTACGAGGTTTTTGTTTGAAAAGCGACGATACCTTCCAATGAACGGCATGACCGCCCTTCTGTAGATATCGTGAATGGTTCACAGTAGGCCGTCAGATACGGTGTTGTGTATAGAACGATAAATCAGTCTAAAATTGACATTTGTTATTCATAGAGAAATAATCAGCCAGAAAATATCATCTTTTCACAGACATAAAACAGCTCCAGGGTATCTCACCTTTTCCCAAACGGTAAACATTTTGACTATTCCAAATTTGAATAAGTTGCGGACGATAAAATATTTTTGATGTCGAACGAAGACAGTGGGTAGGTCTACGTCTATATTTTAGAAACCGAAAATATTAAAAAGTATTAATTAATACTTAACAGCCACTTTTTCTTTCCTCTCAATGTTTTCACAAAGTATCATTATCTACCAGGGACGTCAAACCGGTCTCGTTTGGAAAAGATTTATGCTTTTCTTTACCTATACCACTTCGTGCGAATTTAATATCTGACTGTACCGAAAAACATTTCATTTGACCCGTTTTCTTTAAATAATGCGATATCATTATTATTTATCGCTTCCTAAGCAAGTCCTGGATTAGAACATGTTTTGGAAAGCATCGAGAGAGAACAAGAAGAACATGCTAAGAACCTGTATTTTCTGCTTATGCCGTAATATTTCATATCATATTGATATGAATAATATCTTTATTCGCATCCAATTTGTCGTCTGTAGCAATTTTGAAATTGAAACAGCCTCATAATTTTTCATTTGGGAAAAGGATATTTAGCGATGCGGCACCCGATTTCATTGACAAGAATGAAGTTTGACATTTTGGAGAAAATGATGGTTATGGTTTTTCCTTCTTTTCTTTCGAATGTTTTCTTCCTTCATACCCTCAATTAGGGATATCAAAGTCAGGGGTATTTTGGCAAGGGTTTAGCTAGCGTACCAATCTGATGAAAACCCTGTGTTAACCCTTTTCCAAACATCTGATTTTGGGGTGGTCAAATTTAAAAGCTACTAGAGACTACACAATGGGTGTTAATAAGTATTGGAATTGTTTGTGATATACAGCCAAGAAAATATTGAGGCGAAAGGAGAAACTGCTGATTATCAGCAGTTTCTTCTTTTGCCTCAATGTTTTCCCAAGCCTTTTCTGTTAGGGACGTCAAAACCAGGGGCCCCGTTTAGTAAAGATCGTACGTTTAATTTGTGCATAATTACTTGTAACAACAGCCCTGATTGGCTCAATCAGATTTCTCGTGCAATCAGATTAGTCCTTGGGCCAGGACCATGAAAATGGGGTAAGTATTACCAGAAAAAAAGGACAAAAGGACACCTATATATACTTGTAGATATACATCTGACGGATGTTTTTCAGTGATGATATCCGACATGAAGAGTAGCTAAATATATTTTACCCTTACCTTTATATTGGTACCCTTCACGACGTGAATGACAATCTGGTTTGGGGTAAGGGAAAGGGAAAAATTAATGAAAAATATTAAATGAATGTATAAATCTATTTATTTGAATCCAAACGTATGAACATGTATTTCACTACTTATGAATCATATTTTTTTTAATTATGTAATTATTATGACGTCATTACTCCTCTTCAAAATATGCTTTATGTGCAATCAAGTAAAATAATTGGCCGAAATATTCGAAAAAGTATTTTTCTATAATTATCATTTATTTCTAATGCAAGAAGACATGGTTTTTCATAAAGTACATTATCTTAGAAACATTTTGAGCGTTGTTTGCACTCTGGCCGTCGGTGCTTTTGGCTGTAACCCTTATCTTAAACCCTTAACCCTATCTTTTTTGCATTCAAATTTATAACCCTTATTTGGTCATATTTCCGTTGAATATTGACCTACAGGTGTCAAAATGGTATCAAATGAAAGCGTATGACTCGCTCTTTCGTTTGTAGTTATCTTATCTAAATTATCTCATTTGCATATTCATGAATATTAATGATTTCCTTTAAAAATTCCATTTTTGGCAAAAAATTTGATAAATACTTTCCAAAACAAGGCATTTCTTTTCAGGGGGAATTTTGAAACATGAATTTCTTAAAGAACATTTTATTAGAAACATTTTGAGCCTTGTTTACACTCTGTCGGTTGGGGCTTTTTGTCGTAACCCTTATCTGAACCCTTAATTAGCCCCATCAAATTACTTATGTAAATTTTGAAAATGAATTCGCCTTATCATCATTGAATATTTGCACACAGTTGTCAGAATGATATCAAATGAAAGCTTATGACTTTTTCTTATATTTTAGTTATGCTATGCAAATTAGCTCATTTGCATATTCATGAATTTTCATAAAATTGCGATTTTCGACGGAAATTTGGTAAATTCTTTCCAAAACGAGGCATTTTTGTGCAGGGGAATTACGTAAACATATTAAATCTTAAAGAAAATTAATATATCAAACATTTTGAGCGATGTTTACACTTAATTTGGCCGTAGGGGCTTTGAGATATAAACCTTATCTCAACCCTTAACCCTATAAAATTGTTCAGTCATTTCAAAACGTTTTTGGTCATGTCTTGCTTGAATATTGACCTACAGATGTAAGAATGGTATCAAATGAAAGTTTATGACTTGCTCAATAATAAACCATAAATTTTATGCAAATTACCTTATTTGCATATTCGCGAATATTAATGACACTACTTAAAACTGTGACCCTTTTTGCGAATAAGGTTTTTGTTTGGTAAAAGTGTCATATCTCTGTTTTACTAACACCATTACTCTAAGACTTTGCACATACCTCTATGACCATGATATCAACCTCAAGACAGACATCTATTGCTCTAGCATTTAATGTCGAGCAATTTTTACCTTTTTATTGCCTAGAAATTCTTCATCAAACTTTAATGAGCATCCTTCAAACATCTGTCACAAATAAGTTTGTTTCTGTCATAACTATTGCTTTCAAACCTGGCATAAAATTTTGCTCTTGCTTCTAAGATCAGCATCTGTTATGTGATCTAGTAACATTAAAATTAATGTTCATTCGTTTGGCATATTCACTCATTTTCATGCAAGATTCAATCATTTTTTAGCATCCTTGATTTTGCATCTTACTGTAAATCTGCTTAAATATAAGGGCTAAACAACCCTTTTCAACGTAAAATAATACACCCCAAATCCAATATCAAATAGAAAATAATGTCCCTAAAGTTTAGGAAAACACTGATACAGTAAACAGAATACATTATTATAAATAATTGTTAAATATTTTAACACTTTCTTTGCACAATTTACACTAATGATTGAATGATTATGACGATGAACAGAACTGATTAGATGGTTCAAATGATCTCGTTTGATACTTTTAGAATTCAAAGTAGAATCAAAACACATGGATTAACAAAAAGGGGCAACTGCAATATATTGAAAGTTTATTGACATTGTTTAAAATTAAGGTTGTAGGTCGTATACATGTATAGCAGATTCTTTAGGGGATAGCTAGATCTATGACAGAAGGTATAAATTTTGCAATTATAGTGTTTTCGTTATTATTATACAGCGATATGTGCACTTCCGAGGAGTATGATCTTCTGCAGTTCCTCGATAACTGGTGCACCAGGGATTTGTTTGAATATTTTGTCAAGTCCCTTCTTAATGAGACCAAGTGCACCTACAACGACTTGTACAGTTGTCGTCCCCATACCCCACATTCTGGCTACTTCTATCTCAAGGTCTTTGTATTTTGATAGTTTCTCAAGTGCCTTGACGGAGGCATTTCTTTCAGATGGAACCGTCATGTCAATCATGATGAACGTCTTGTCCATTTTTTTCTTGATGATGATGTCTGGTCTGTTAGCCTTGATCTCTCTATCAGTATTCACTGGCATGTCCCTCTATGACAGTTAGTGGTTGATGTTCATACCATTTTTCGTTTGCGCGGAGTCCAAATTGCTTGCGGATTTTCCAATGAATGTACCCTGCTACCCCTGTCATGTCTTTGAATGTACTCTGTTGGCACTAATGTTGGGCAGCCTGAGACAATTTCATCATATTTGGTTGCATATTCTACACTTTGGATCTGTACCATCTTTGATGATCTTGTTGTGATATGCTCTTGTCGCCAAACTCTGATCTTGTCTGCTATCACCATTCCATCTGTTTCTGCATTGAGACCTGCACTAGAGAGCCACTTATGTGTCTGAACTTAGTCAACATCTGGTTTGTCAAACCTTGCGGGTATTGCCCATGCATTGGTTTGGCTTTCAATGTTTGTGTCATCCTCTTTTGGGCATTTGCCTTTATCCGTCTTGTTCTTTTGGCAAACTCTGTGACGGATCCTCTCCATTTCTTGTCGTTTGTGCAATGTTCAGTTCTTGAATGAATTTTCTGGCTTGCTCTGAGATTGAGTTAAGTTTCTTGTTACGTTCATGTTCCCGGATCAGATGTAGCAGATTGTCTTGTGTTGTCTCCAAATATGTGTTTATGCCATCTCAATCTATGAGATGCCCCTGCCACCGATCTTTCGTGGTAGGTACAATCTTTCAACGTAAACTTTTGGGTGGTGATTTCTTTCTGTTGTTAGTAACTGTCTAGTCTTTGTGTCAAGTTTTTCTTTTTTCCTTCATTTGCCAGTTTATGATATTGAAATTGTACGTGACACCTGGGACTGCCAGGATGTTTGTGGCTTCAATCTTATCAGCAGTTTTTAGCTCACTCTTGATGGCAAGCCTTAACTCTTCTGTAATACTCTTTTCTGATCTTTTCCCTCATTGCTGCATGTTGAATTCCGTCATCTTCATTAACACAAGGTATTTGTATTTAGCGTCTTGGTCTATTTTCTTGATGGTGTTGTCTCTTTCTAGCTGTATGTCAGATGTTGATGTTAGTTTTCCTTTTTTGAAGGTGGCTTTTAGACACTTGTCCAGTTCAAATTGCATACATATGTCTCGAGCAGTTGTTTTTGCTGGTGATAGTTCTTGGCAATGGTCTTTATGTCATCCATGTTGAAAAGATGGCTGATCTTCTTGCCTTGGATGTCATATCCATGTCCAGTGTCATTCAGCATGGTATTGAGAGGGGCAAGAAACAAACAGAAGTGGAAGGGTGATAGTTATGCGACTTTGCATGCAGATGATTAAGTCTTGAACTTCTTTGGCATTGGTTTGAAACCTACCGGATGAGGACTCCAACCACGCCCATTTATTTGGGATCATAACCTTTGACCTAGTTACCCTGACCTTTGAGTTTGACCTACTTTTAAAAAACTTAAACTTTAAAGGTCTTACAACAGGAATTTATCCTTAACCCCAAATGCTGTCAAAAACACTGTATTATATACTGAGTCCCCCGTCTCTTTCTTGTCTCCTTTTAGATCTACATGCAGTTTACCTATTATTGTCCATAATTTGCAAACAAAGTAATAATTAATTTATTGGTGTTATTTTACCTTTTGAATTACGGTATACAACACACATCATATTTACATTGCAACTAGAAATGTCTCATTTCAGCAATCTAAACACGCAGGAGCATATTGTTTTACTCTTGTCTGTCTGTCTGTCCGTCCATCTGTCTGTATGAAAACTTAACACTGGCCTTTTCTCCAAAAATATTTGACATACAAAGCTATAATTTTGTATGTAACCTTCTTTTGAACAACGGTATTTATCTGTTCGTGCAATATCAATATGACCTTCCTCAAGGTCATTCATTAACCCTTATCAATCCTTAACACAAAAACTTAGCATAAAAACTTAACATTGCCATTCCTGACATTTGTGTTTCACGATCTTGTTATTAAAGTTTTTATTAATATTCATAAGCATACTAATTGGTTTTGTGTAAGGGATGTCTTAACAAAATATCATTTCAAAACTAAAAATGTATGTTTTATTACTATAATAGTTTTAAAATGGTTTTTTGCGATTAGTTGAACCTAATGCTGAAACTTCTATAAGAAGATCGTTGCCATGGAAACAAGAAGGTTGTTAAATTTTGCTTATCTTGCACTTTGAAATGGAACAACAGTCAGAATTCATTAACAGGTTCAAGAAAATACAGTGGGTTTTCATTTTTGGCTTATGACATAGTAATGCCATACTCCATATTGAAAAGCATGTGATTTTCTCGGCTTATTACCTCCCTTTATGGATATACCTGTTGTGATTTTTTCCATAAACATGCTGTGTAGGACAAATTATTCAACATGAGTTGTATTTCTATGCATCTGGTTTATATATGCAGTGTATGCTTAGTATAGAAAGCAGTAAAGACACATTACTTTAAACATTTCAAAACCTTGCACTGATTTTCAACTATCCAAACCCTATCAAATTTCAAATGCACATTCTGAGGTATAGCTACTCTGCAGAGTGGATATCATTGCATTTTTGTTCTTCTTTTGGATAGATCTTTCAAGATATATAGGTGTCCCTTTGTCCATTTTAGTGGTAACTCCAACCATATCTGGCCCAAGGACTAGATGTCTTGTTCCACAGTTTACACAAAAACTTGATCGTAAGATGTTTAGTAATACGGGGCCCTGGGCCAACATTCACCAACATTTCTAAATTGATTTTCTAAAGTAAAATTACAATACAACCACTCAGAGTGACCGATAAATTTGTCTGCGTTTGTCTCGGCCACTCTGATTGGCTGTATTGTAATTTTACTTTAGAAAATCAATTTAGAATCGTTGGTGAATACGGGCCCTGGTCTTGTTCGGGAAAGGGTTAAGTTACAGTAACACCTGACAGACGCCAGTAGTGCGTCATCTTCA